>LPNX010288048.1:508170-540243 GCA_001517045.1 Pseudotsuga menziesii | reverse complement strand
TATATTAGATTTTTTTTTGGATTTTAGATTGAATACCTGAGAAATAACATAAATATCCATTTCTAAAGCATAAGTTCCAACTTGCTAAATATTACTAAACAATAAGGCCAATAATTCCAAACCTTACACATATTAGGATGCATCACTAATAATTAATAACATTAAAACCTTAAGTATCTTAAAATGAAGAATGTTGGAAAATATAACATGGAGACAAGGTAGCAGTTGTTGTCGATGATTCTGTTACTACCTTATTGATTAAGATACCTGAAAAAAAATTAATAGCATGGTCAAACAATTGTATTTGTTTGATGTATTGTAGAAATTTTTGTAAGTAGAGACTGGGTGTAACATCCCCTCTGCTACTTCGAGACCCCAGAAACAAAAAGTACAAGGTAAATGTGAATGTGTAACTTTCAACTGAGAATCTCAAGGCTGGTGAAGCACTCTGTTTGTGCCAGAAATTGTTTCTAAGGCCAGAGAAACAAGCCAACACACACTCAAGATAAAATTCAATAAAACAGATAAGGTTTAGGGTTTCTGTAATGTGTCTTTGGTTGTGAACTTTGAAAATAGTCAGGGAATACATTCATAAGTAAATAAACTACTAAATCATAAGCAATAAAAGATGAAGATGCATGATATATGTAACAAGATCAAACATAAACAGTATTGAGGTTCATACATAAATGACAGGCATTACCAGGATATAATCATAAACCAGTCAATGAATCTATCAGTTTAAGCAACTAAACAAGATGCAAAATAAAGACAATACTGAGAAATGAAAGTTAAAATTCATATATATCTCATAGTTTCATCAACCACTGCATACAAGAGTTTTGTACCTTACTCATGAACAAGTCTGAAAACCAACTGAGCTTGAAGACCTCCTGAAAGCTCTCAAAAATCGAACCCTTCTTCAGTCCCTTTGTCCCTCTTTTATAATTACAAAGAAGTAGTTATATATCCCCTTAATTAGTTCGAAATTGAAACTACCCAGCCGTTACATTAACTAACTAACTCAACTAATTGACTAAAAATAACAAATCCGATTCCTGGCAAATATGGCGAATTTCTGGAAAATAGGTGTCAAAGAAGCTTCCATATCTCTCAATTGGTGACACCTGTGTAAAAACTGAGAGAGGTTTTTGTAAACGGGTCTGTAATGTACAAAAAACTCTCTTTGGTTTTAAAAATTCATCACCAATTGATCATAATATTCCCCTAAAAATGAACACTAAAACAGAAAAATATTAAATATTTAAAATCCCTGAAAAATAGTCTGCAAATATTAAAAAAAATATTTCAAACCTTGATAGATGTTGCAAAACTGAGAGATTTTTGTGTAGATTATTATCCAATGAACAAAAACCTCTTTTGTTTTTCAAAAATTCCTCTCCCTTAGCTCGTGGTCGGCATTTTACTTCGATGACCCAAAACAGAAAAAACTGAGTAGAATTCTCAGTAATTTTTGCATTTCAATGTCCATTTTTCATTTGAAATTTCTTCTAGCATTGCTCTGCCCTACAACCTTCTTGACTGATATACTTGTTTTCAGAAGCAAAATAAATCTTCCCAGCAGGTGGAATGATTCATATCACCAAGGATTCAATGTTCTTCATCAAGCTTATGAATGAGATTTAACCATCAATGAGACTGTCATAAAAATAACAAACCACTGTTCATATTCAAAATACACAATCAACCATAGTGTCTGAATGTTTTAGGTTACAAGCTGTTGAAACTCCTCAATGCAGTACTAAGGAAACTGGGTATCATGTATAATATCCATTCAAATACGAGATTCTCCTTTAATACAAGCTGAGTTTAGTCACAGAAAACAGAACTTAGATATTGAAACATTCAGACTTTCAGTGTAACTGAGGACTGTTACTAAATGTAGCTGTTTCAATGGCTTTCTACAGTTTCTTCCCCCTGTGTATCAATACCAACATTATTCTTCAAACGCCATTTTCCTCATAGTTCATACTTTGCAAATGTGATATCAATCACTGGCTTCTTAGGCTAACTGGAGACTACCTGTGTAAGGGGTGAGCAAAACAAAACATTCTGCAATATATTCACATGATGCTTCCTGTAGCCTTAATATTGAAAATGACACTAGGTCTGCCAACAATCCTAGTTATTCAACTCATTAATCTGACTGTGTATAAGTATCAGATCTTTATGTGCAATTTAAGTGCTAAAACATACACAGTTTTCAACCCAGACTGTTTCGAACTTCAACAAATGAACAGTTCAACATAGAGCTATTTTTCAGTCCTCCATTCAAGAAGTCTTGATCTGTATTATCATCACTGAAGCTACTGTCCAAAATGAAATTCTCAATTATGTCATCACCTTCCTGAGAGTCTCTGTCTTCTTTGGCTATTTGCAGTAACCTTGGATGATTCCATATCTTGGATAAGGAATGGTATGTATTGAAGAAGCATTTCCTATGTGCCCCTTTTACAAATGCATTGTTATCATTCTTCATAAACCCATGAAATTCTAAGAATATGATGTATAACTGCCATTTTTCTCTTCTTGTAAGCCTACCTTTTCTTTCCCTAGCTTTTCAAAAAGTGCACCTGCAGAAGAAAATGCTGATGTGGGCTTCGAAAGTGCCCTCTTTGAGTCATAATGAGAGACTGATTGGAATGATTGACATTCATATCTTGGAGAAACAGATGTTGGTACAAGGATAACAGCGAAAATTTGATGAGTTGTTATATGTGTTTGAACATCAGGGTGCAACATAGCCTGTAAAAGTTGATGGAAAAGAGCATCTGAAAAACCCCGCTGTACATATGACTGATCAGATACAGAGGCTATTATCTGAGCATGAATGAACATTGCTCCAATTGTGGCCCTTGCTATAACTGGCACAGCTAAGACCTTCTCCAATGTTGGCTATTGAGCACACCCACATGAATCCATTACATCCTCGCACATTTTTTTACAAGGAAATCCTAAGCTTGCTGCTTGGATGATGCGTGGCGGAGTTTTTTGCAAAGAACTAGTTGCAGAAGACTTCTCTGATGTGATGGATGATATAAGAGGCATAATTTCATCAAGTACTTTATCAATGGTCCCACAGGGAGGAGTGTTGATAGCACACCAGAACTTCTCAAAATTATCTTGACAAACAGCACAATCCATAAGTCCTTCTGCTCCAACATATTATTGCAATACTAATGATAGACCTTAGAAAGAACTTTTTGTAAGGAAGGATTTAAAAGCACAGTCAACGGGCCTATTTTTAGAATCGCAGGACTTTATGTAATCAGAGTAATCTGGTGCAACCAAACAGGTCTCTGAACCTCTGAACACATTGCACTCTGTTGCATTGTGTTTTGCATATTCTTCACCTGTTAGAATAATCAACGCATAGTATTTACCCACTTAGACATTATTTCATTTATTTTGTCTTATTTGCCTAGTCCATGAGTCCCACCATGTGCAAGTTGTCAATTGCATATCCATAGAGGTCAAACTTGCCATTATTGACTCATGGAGTGCTTGGGAAAGCCTTAGGAATCAAATCTGCTTTATTCCTGGCCTCCTAGGCGCCCTTCTGCTTTTTCTGCTTTATACCCTGCTTTTTCAGTGTTTTAAGGCACATAGGAAAGCAAGACTAGGTGAGGTGAATCAGCTTTGTTGCCTCTTCCTCCTCCACTCTTTCCTCCATGCAAAAGCATGTATGAGCTGACATTTGACCACTATTTAGCTTGCCTATGCACCCTTGCTAATTTGTGGGGTCCTTGATAGATTTGGGATCATCTTTTTACACCTATGGGGGATTTGCCTATTTTGGGTAAGCCTGCTTTATGCTAGATTTGGATGCTTCCTTATGCATTCAATTTGCTCATGTATTCTATATATTCAGTAGCCTATGTTATTATAGGGTTGGCTATTGTACACTCAGTTAATATAATTTTGTGTTACAGCTCCATATTCAGTCTCCATTGTTGATAATTTTGCATGATCAATTGTTAATTGTTGTGGGTGAAATTAATCTACTGCAGGCCTAAATTTCTACATCACCAATGGCTTTCAGCACACCTTCTTTGACCATAATGGCAAAAGGGCAATGCTTTCCACTGATTTCTGAAAACTTTCTGATTGAATAACATGCACCAAATCCGGTAAGGGCAGGCCACTGCTTTCCAACTGTGATATCCATGTCCATATGGTGACAAATACCAGCATAAACTTCAATGAATTCCTATGCAAACTGCCCACCATTGCTGCTTCTTGTAAGTAGAATATGGACTCGAGTTAAATAATCAAAGAGTGGAGGTAAAAGTTGTGAGGCATATTATTTGCGCCGAGAAGGGCCACAGCTGTGTAAAGGCTTTCACGCTTTACTCTTGGAATCATTCCATTCACTATAGAGCCAGCATTAGAGTCTATGGATAAAGAACCAAGTGCAAAGAATAGAAGCACCAATCCTGTTATGCTTATAGATAATACTTCAGCACAGTGCTTTCCTAGGAGTGGTAAAACGAGCAAAAATAAAAGTGCATTAACTGTGCTCAGGAACACACACAGATACATATCCAGCTCCATAATATTTAATTTAGAACATCTTCCTCGAAAATCTTGCCTTATTTCGCTCACTATCATCATTTTCCATAAATTTGCATCCAGTTGCCAGAACGGTTGCCAGAATCTCCCTCACATGAGACTGACGCCTGTTTACATGAAAAAAACTTGGCAAAACATATATCAAATGTGACCAATGATTTATTTAACATTTCCCCAGTGAAATCCCCAAAAAAACGGACTGAAAAATGACCATTCTGGCAAAAAACGATTTTTCGGTAGCGCGCCTTTGTTAATTTTTTGCTCCAGCGCTACAAGAATAATTCTAGTGCTATTTTCTCACGGTTTTTCATCTTTTAGGCATTTTGTGTGAAGTTTAAAAGTTTCTTGAGTAGTGATCATGCATTATTAAGCTCAGAATAATCTTTTGTGAATCCATGATTTGATATAATGACTTTAAAAATCCTTCAACAAAAAACAAACCTATGGCTTAAAATTGAAAATTTCAAAAACAAGCTCAAAATTTCATAAAAACACTAAAAAAAAAAAAAAAATCTGACAAGAGAGAAAAATCAAAATAAAGTAAAGCAAATCAAATAAAAATTGAAGAAACAAATTACTGACTTAACATCTGGCTCCAGCTGCGGGATGAAGTCCTCCCTGCGAGGCTTCAAGAACCTGTAGACCAGTGCCTTCTGTAACCAAAACTGCTTGCTTTTCTACAAAACATCCATTGGGCTATGGAGTCTTTATTCAATCCTTCAAACAATGATATATACAATGAAAATCAACTCTCTCTCTCTGAGGAACCTTCCATCTACTGAATCAAATCGAAATCCCATTTCCAATGTAACCAAGAAAAAATTTGATCAACCCACCAAAACTTGTTTCCAACTCCAAATATATATATAATCAGAAATATTGGAAAACATGAAGAGCAGAGATTTAACAACTTATACCCACTTTCATCAAATAGTGTTTCTGAAATAACAGATTTATGACTTGGTATTGACTCTAAATAATATGCTATTGGATCAAAAAAATTTCCATGAGTTACCTCTTCCTGCTCTGGCTGTCCATAAGAATATTTTGTTCCATGAATATCAATCAGGCATTGGTGATAAAAGACATCAGGATCAGCCTGAATTTGCTCTGTAAAATTTTGAATAGTATCATCAACAATGTCAACACCTTCAACCTCCTTTTCCGCACTGCCTTCAAATGAGTGACTATTAGGCATTGGCTTTTGCTGTTCAAAGATAATAGACTAAATGCATTCTTGAATCTGCTGATCAAATTGTAACATATCACACACCTCATAGATTTCTGGGTCTTTCTTTTCAATTTCATCATCATATTTATTAAAAATTAGACCATCTTCATAAGGATTTTGAACAGCAGATTTATCATAACCATAAACGTAAGCAACTTTTGAAAAATTTTGAACAGCGTGGCCTTCATCAAATTTAGTATCAAAACCAAAAGGAATAGAGTCTAATTCATCATAGAATCCTTGAATTGGAACCCTAATCTCTTCATCATAGCAAGGAGTATTCTGAGAAATTTCGAATGATGATGCTAAAGGTTCATCTTTTGCTTCAATACAAAGCTGATCTTTAACACAACACTGATTTTCAAAAGTTTGTTGAACTAGAGATTGATCTTCAAAAGGATTAGCATTCAAACTGCTATAAAGGCTATTGAAATCGTTATGAGAATGTTTCAAACCATCTTTACTGATTTCATCACTTGGACAATCCTCAAACTGTCCTAAAACAACAACCTGGTTATCACAATGATCATAGCATTCTTCCTTGACAGCAGTATCTAAAAATGTTACCTTCTCATCTTCAACAAATTCTGAAACTTCAACTTCTTCATGACATGTTTTGAACCCTTGATTGCACTCATCATCATGGTTCTTTAAATCAGAAATTGTATGATAAACATCAGCCTGCTCACAACAATCTTTTAAAAAGAGTTCAGCTGGGTACAGATACTTACAACGCTTCCGAAAGCATGTGTGGAATTCTTTTAGTGAAGAGATGTTAGCAGCGGGAAGAGAAAAATACCAATCTCATGCATCTTTTTCAAGTGAATACATGAACATTTTCATGAGCACATCTTCATGCTGGATATTTAACTGGACCATGCATTGATGAAATTTGATGAGGTGATCTGATGGATTATCCTCTTTTCTTTCTTTAAACCTTGGAAGACAATCTCCCCAAACATGCATAATAGGTATTGGATTTGGAAAACTTGGAATATCAGAAAAATTGAAAGGTGCAAACCTTCGAGCCACAATAGCTTCCATGGACATCGGTCTCTGCATCTTGAAATAGTGGAGTCGCCAATCGATTTGTCAAGACAGATTTTGTTTCTTCTCAGAAAGAGAAAGGGATGATAGTAGTTCAAATTAATTAGAGCTACAATTTTTGGACTGACTGGTTTTGAAGATGAAGAAGCTTGACTGGAACTTGTTTGAAAAGGGATCTTTCCTACTTTCAGCTGAAAGAGAGGTATTTTACCAAGAGAAGCAGTCTTGGCTTTCAAAAAGGTTTGAGGATTAGTAAAAACTTGAAAAGTGCTCTCAGTGATGGTAGGTTTTATCCAAGGTGAGGTTTCGGCTGAATGTAATAAAACACCCAACTGGTCAGGGTCACAGGATGCTAGTAAATATTGAGACCTTCTGAGTTTTCTTGTTGTTTTTAAGATCTGTTCAGGGCTTGTCACACCTAATTGCAATGGAGAAGTAGGTCTTTTCATGGTTCCAATTCCTTTAGAAGCCACTGTGACAACTTTTTTGTTAAAAATAGCCTTCAAAAGATGCTGGTTTAAGTCCACCTCCTAAACCAGGAAAACTGATAAGTATCCCAGGGAAGATATGCTTCAGCTTCGTCCCCGGCAACGGCGCCAAAGATGTTTGTGCCAGAAATTGTTTCTAAGGCCAGAGAAACAAGCCAACACACACTCAAGATAAAATTCAATAAAATAGATAAGGTTTAGGGTTTCTGTAATGTGTCTTTGGTTGTGAACTTTGAAAACAGTCAGGGAATAGATTCATAATTAAAGCAACTACTGAATCATACGCAATAAAATATGAAGATGCATGATATATGTAACAAGATCAAACAGAAACAGTATTGAGGTTCATACATAAATGACAGGCATTACCAGGATATAATCATAAACCAGTCAATGAATCTATCAATTTAAGCAACTAAACAAGATTAAAAATAAAGCCAATACTGAGAACTGAAAGGAAAAAAGTCATATATATCTCATAGTTTCATCAACCACTGCATACAAGAGTTTTGTACCTTACTCATGAACAAGTCTGAAAACCAACTGAGCTTGAAGAGCTCCTGAAAGCTCTCAAAAATCGAACCCTTCTTCAGTCCCTTTGTCCCTCTTTTATAATTACAAATAATTAGTTCTATCTCCCCTTCATTAGGTCGAAATTGAAACTACTCAGCAGTTACATTAACTAACTAACTCAACTAATTGACTAAAAATAGCAAATAGGATTCCTGGCAAATATGGCGAATTTCTGGAAAATAGGTGTCAAAGAAGCTTCCATATCTCTCAATTGGAGACACCTGTGTAACAACTGAGAGATTTTTTTGTAAATGGATCTGTGATTTACAAAAACCTCTCTTGGTTTTTAAAAATTCATCTCCAATTCATCATAATCTGCCCCTCAAAATGAACACTAAAACAGGAAAATATTAAATATTTAAAATCCCTGAAAAATAGGCTGTAAATATTAAGCAGAATATTTCAAACCTTGACATATGTTGCGAAACTGAGAGAGGTTTTTGTATATGAGTATCCGATGAACAAAAACCTCTTTTGTTTTTCAACAATTCCTTTCCCTTAGCTCGTGGTCGGCATTTTACTTCGATGACCCAAAACAGGAAAAACTGAGCAGAATTCTCAGTAATTTTTGCATTTCAATGTCCTTTTTTCATTTGAAATTTCTTCTAGCATTGCTCTTCCCTACAACCTTCTTGACTGATATACTTGTTTTCAGAAGCAAAATAAATCTTCCCAGCAGGTGGAATGATTCAGATCACCAAGGATTCAATGTTCTTCATCAAGCTTATGAATGAGATTTAACCATCATTGAGACTGTCATAAAAATAATAGATCACTGTTCATATTCAAAATACACAATCAACCATAGTGTCTGAATGTTTTAGGTTACAAGCTATTGAAAATCCTCATTGCAGTACTAAGGAAACTAGGTATCATGTATAATATCCATTAAAATATGAGATTCTCCTTTAATACAAGCTGAGTTTAGTCACAGAAAATAGAACTTAGATCTTGAAACATTCAGACTTTCAGTGTAACTGAGGATGTTACTGAATGTAGCTGTTTCAATGGATTTCTAGAGTTTCTTCCCCCTGTGTATCAATACCAACATTATTCTTCAAACCCCATTTTCCTCACAGTTCAGACTTTGCAAATGTGATATCAATCACTGGCTTCTTAGGCTAACTGGAGACTACCTGTGTAAGGGGTGAGCAAAACAAAACATTCTGCAATATATTCACAAGATGCTTCCTGTAGCCTTAATATCGAAAGAGACACTAGGTCTGCCAACAATCCTAGTTATTCAACTCATTAATCTGACTGTGTATAAGTATCAGATCTTTATGTGCAATTTAAGTGCTAAAACATACACAGTTTTCAACCCAGACTGTTTCGAACTTCAACAAATGAACAGTTCAACATAGAGCTATTTTTCAGTCCTCCATTCAAGAAGTCTTGATCTGTATCATCATCGCTGAAGCTACTGTCCAAAATGAAATTCTCAATTATGTCATCACCTTCTTGAGAGTCTCTGTCTTCTTTGGCTATTTGCAGTAACCCTGGATGATTCCATATCTTGGCTAAGGAATGGTATGTATTGAAGAAGCATTTCCTATGTGCCCCTTTTACAAATGCATTCTTGTCATTATTCATAAACCCATGAAATTCTAAGAATCTGATGTATAACTGCCACTTTTCTCTTCTTGTAAGCCTACCTTTTCCTTCCCTAGCTTTTCAAAAAGTGCAGCTGCAGAAGAAAATGCTGATGTGAGCTTGGAAAGTGCCCTCTTTGAGTCATACTAAGAGACTGATTGGAATGATTAACATTTAGATCTTGGAGAAACAGATGTTGGTACAAGGATAACAACGAAAATTTGATGAGCTGTTATATGTGTTTGAACATCAAGGTGCAACATAGCCTGTAAAAGTTGATGGAAAAGAGCATCTGAAAAACCCCGATGTACATATGACTGATCAGATACAGAGGCTATTATCTGAGCAAGAATGAACATTGCTCCAATTGTGGCCCTTGCTGTAACTGGCACAGCTGAGACCTTCTCCAATGTTGGATGTTGAGCACACCCACATGAATCCATTACATCCTTGCACATTTTTTTACAAGGAAATCCTAACCTTGCTGCTTGGATGATGCATGGTAGAGTTTGTTGCAAAGAAATAGTTGCAGAAGACTTCGCTGATGTGATGGATGATATAAGAGGCATAATTTCATCAAGTACTTTATCAATGGTCCCACAGGGAGGAGTGTTGACAGCACACCAGAACTTCTCAAAATTATATTGACAAACAGCACAATCCATAAGTCCTTCTGCTCCAACATATTGTTGCAATACTAATGATAGACCTTAGAAAGAACTTTTTGTAAGGAAGGCTTTAAAAGCATAGTCAACAGGCCTGTTTTTAGAATTGCAGGACTTTATGTAATCAGAGTAATGTGGTGCAACCAAACAGGTCTCTGAACCTATGAACACATTGCACTCTGTTGCATTGTGTTTTGCATATTCTTCACCAACGTCTTTCAACACACCTTCTTTGACCATAATGGAAAAAGGGCAATGCTTTCCACTGATTTCTGAAAACTTTCTGATTGAATAACATGCACCGAATCCGGAAAGGGCAGGACACTGCTTTCCAACTGTGATATCCATGTCCATACGGTGACAAATCCCGGCATAAACTTCAATGAATTCCTATGCAAACTTCCCACCATTGCTGCTCCTTGTAAGTAGAATATGGACTCGAGTTAAATAATCAAAGAGTGGAGGCAAAAGTTGTGAGGCATAATATTTTCACCGAGAAGGGCCACAGCTGTGTAAAGGCTTTCACGCTTTACTCTTTGAATCATTCCATTCACTATAGAGCCAGCATTAGAGTCTGTGGATAAAGAACCGAGTGCAAAGAATAGAAGCACCAATCCTGTTATGCTTATAGATAATACTTCAGCACAGTGCTTTCCCAGGAGTGGTAAAACGAGCAAAAATAAAAATGCATTAACTGTGCTTAGGAACACACACAGAAACATATCCAGCTCCATAATATTTAATTTAGAACATCTTCCCCGAAAATCTTGCCTTATTTCGCTCACTATCATCATTTTCCATAAATTTGCATCCAGTTGCCAGAACGGTTGCTAGAATCTCCCTCACATGAGACTGACGCCTGTTTACATGAAAAAAACTTGGCAAAACATATATCAAATGTGACCAATGATTTATTTAACATTTCCCCAGCGAAATCCCCAAAAAAACGGACTGAAAAATGACCATTCTGGCAAAAAACGATTTTTCGATAGTGCGCCTTTGTTAATTTTTTGCTCCAGCGCTACAAGAATAATTCTAGTGCTATTTTCTCGCAGTTTTTCAGCTTTTAGGTATTTTGTGTGAAATTTAAAAGTTGCTTGAGTAGTGATCATGCATTATTAAGCTCACAATAATCTTTTGTGAATCCATGATTTGATATAATGACTTTAAAAATCCTTCAACAAAAAACAAACCTATGGCTTAAAATTGAAAATTTCAAAAACAAGCTTAAAATTTCATAAAAACACTATAAAAAAAAAAATTCCTACAAGGGAAAAAAATCAAAATAAAATAAAGCAAATCGAATAAAAATTGAAGAAACAAATTACTGACTTAACATCTAGATCCAGCTGCGGGATGAAGTCCTCCCTGCGAGGCTTCAAGAACCTGTAGACCAGTGCCTTCTGTAACCAAAACTGCTTGCTTTTCTGCAAAACATCCATTGGGCTATGGAGTCTTTATTCAATCCTTCAAACACTGATATATACAATGAAAATCAACTCTCTCTCTCTGAGGAACCTTCCATCTACTGAATCAAATCGAAATCCCATTTCCAATGTAACCAAGAAAGAATTTGATCAACCCACCAAAACTTGTTTCCAACTCCAAATATATATATAATCAGAAATATTGGAAAACATGAAGAGCAGAGATTTAACAACTTATACCCACTTTCATCAAATAGTGTCTCTGAAATAACAGATTTATAACTTGGTATTGACTCTAAATAATCTGCTATTGGATCATAAACAATTCCATGAGTTACCTCTTCCTGCTCTGGCTATCCATAAGAATATTTTGTTCCATGAATATCAATCAGGCATTGGTGATAAAAGACATCAGGATCAGCCTGAATTTGCTTTGTAAAATTTTGAATAGTATCATCAACAATGTCAACACCTTGAACCTCATTTTCTGCACCGTCTTCAAATGAGTGACTATTAGGCATTGGCTTTTGCTGTTCAAAGATAATAGACTGAATGCATTCTTGAATCTGCTGATCAGATTGTAACATATCACACACCTCACAGATTTCTGGGTCTTTCTTTTCAATTTCATCATCATATTTATTAAAAATTAGACCATCTTCATAAGGATTTTGAACAGCAGATTTATCATAACCTTAAACGTAAGCAACTTCTGAAAAATTTTGAACAGCGTGCCCTTCGTCAAATTTAGTATCAAAACCAAAAGGAATAGAGTCTAATTCATCACAGAATCCTTGAATTGGAACCCTAATCCCTTCATCATAGCAAGGAGTATTCTGAGAAATTTTGAATGATGATGCTAAAGGTTCATCTTTTCCTTTAATACAAAGCTGATCTTTAACACAACACTGATTTTCAAAAGTTTGTTGAACTAGAGATTGATCTTCAAAAGGATTAGCATTCAAACTGCTATAAAGGCTGTTGAAATCGTTATGAGAATGTTTCAAACCATCTTTACTGATTTCATCACTTGGACAATCCTCAAACTGTCCTAAAACAACAACCTGGTTATCACAATGATCATAGCATTCTTCCTTGACAGCAGTATCTAAAAATGTTACCTTCTCATCTTCAACAAATTCTGAAACTTCAACTTCTTCATTACATGTTTTGAACCCTTGATTGCACTCATCATCATGGTTCTTTAAATCAGAAATTGTATGATAAACATCAGCCTGCTCACAACAATCTTTTAAAAAGAGTTCAGCTGGGTACAGATACTTAAAACGCTTCCGAAAGCATGTGTGGAATTCTTTTAGTGAAGAGATGTTAGCAGCGGGAAGAGAAAAATACCAATCTCGTGCATCTTTTTCAAGTGAATACATGAACATTTTCATGAGCACATCTTCATGCTGGATATTTAACTGGACCATGCATTGATGAAATTTGATGAGGTGATCTGATGGATTATCCTCTTTTCTTTCTCTAAACCTTGGAATACAATCTCCCCAAACATCCATAATAGGTACTGGATTTGAAAAACTTGGAATATCAGAAAAATTGAAAGGTGCAAACCTTCGAGCCACAATAGCTTCCATGGACATCGGTCTTTGCATCTTGAAATAGTGGAGTCGCCAATCGATTTGTCAAGACAAATTTTGTTTCTTCTTCTCAGAAAGAGAAAGGGATGACAGTAGTTCAAATTAATTAGAGCTGCAATTTTTGGACTGACTGGTTTTGAAGATGAAGAAGCTTGACTGGAACTTGTTTGAAAAGGGCTATTTCCTACTTTCAGCTGAAAGAGAGGTATTTTACCAGGAGAAGCAGTCTTGGCTTTCAAAAAGGTTTGAGGATTAGTAAAAACTTGAAAAGTGCTCTCAGGGATGGTAGGTTTTATCCAAGGTGAGGTTTTAGTTGAATGTAATAAAACACCCAACTGGTCAGGGTCACAGGATGCTGGTAAAGATTGAGACCTTCTGAGTTTTCTCGCTATTTTTAAGATCTGTTCAGGGTCTGTCAAACCCAATTGCAATGGAGAAGTAGGTCTGTTCCTGGTTCCAATTCCTTTAGAAGCCACTGTGACAACTTTTTGGTTAAAAATAGCCTTCAAAAGATGCTGGTTTAAGTCCACCTCCTAAACCAGGAAAACTGATAAGTATCCCAGGGAAGATATGCTTCAGTTTCGTCTCCGGCAACGGCGCGAAATATGTTTGTGGCAGAAATTGTTTCTAAGGCCAGAGAAACAAGCCAACACACACTTAAGATAAAATTCAATAAAACAGATAAGGTTTAGGGTTTCTGTAATGTATCTTTGGTTGTGAACTCTGAAAACAGTCAGGGAATACATTCATAAGTAAAGCAACTACTGAATCATAAGCAATAAAAGATGAAGATGCATGATATATGTAACAAGATCAAACAGAAACAGTATTGAGGTTCATACATAAATGACAGGCATTACCAGGATATAATCATAAACCGGTCAATGAATCTATCAATTTAAGCAACTAAACAAGATGAAAAATAAATCCAATACTGAGAACTGAAAGGTAAAATTCATATATATCTCATAGTTTCATCAACCACTGCATACAAGAGTTTTGTACCTTACTCATGAACAAGTCTGAAAACCAACTGAGCTTGAAGACCTACTGAAAGCTCTCAAAAATCAAACCCTTCTTCAGTCCCTTTGTCCCTCTTTTATAATTACAAAGAAGTATTTCTATCTCCCCTTAATTAGGTCGAAATTGAAACTACTAAGCAGTTACATTAACTAACTAACTCAACTAATTGACTAAAAATAGCAAATCGGATTCCTGGCAAATATGGCGAATTTCTGGAAAATAGGTGTCAAAGAAGCTTCCATATCTCTCAATTGGTGACACCTGTGTAAAAACTGAGAGAGATTTTTGTAAATGGATCCATGATGGAAAAACACCTCTCTTGGTTTTTAAAAATTCATCTCCAACTGATCCGAATATGCCCCACAAAATGAACACTAAAACAGGAAAATATTAAATATTTAAAATCCCTGAAAAATAGGCTTCAAAGATTAAACTGAATATTTCAAACCTTGACAGATGTTGCAAAACTTAGACATTTGTTTGTATATGAGTATCTGATGAACAAAAACCTCTTTTGGTTTTCAAAAATTCCTCTCCCTTAGCTTGTGGTCGGAATTTTACTTCGATGACCCAAAACAGGAAAAACTGAGCAGAATTCTCAGTAATTTTTGCATTTCAATGTCCTTTTTTCATTTGAAATTTCTTCTAGCATTGCTCTCCCCTACAACCTTCTTGACTGATATACTTGTTTTCAGAAGAAAAATAAATCTTCCCAGCAAGTGGAATGATTCAGATCACCAAGGATTCAATGTTCTTCATCAAGCTTATGAATGAGATTTAACCATCAATGAGACTGTCATAAAAATAACAGACCATTGTTCATCTTCAAAATACACAATCAACCATAATGTCTGAATGTTTTAGGTTACAAGCTGTTGAAACTCCTCATTGCAGTACTAAGGAAACTAGGTATCATGTATAATATCCATTCAAATATGAGATTCTCCTTTAATACAAGCTGAGTTTAGTCACATAAAACAAAACTTAGATCTTGAAACATTCAGAATTTCAGTGTAACTGAGGACTGTTACTGAATGTAGCTGTTTCAATGGCTTTCTACAGTTTCTTCCCCCTGTGTATCAATACCAACATTATTCTTCAAACCCCATTTTCCTCACAGTTCAGACTTTGCAAATGTGATATCAATCACTGGCTTCTTAGGCTAACTGGAGACTACTTGTGTAAGGGGTGAGCAAAACAAAACATTCTGCAATATATTCACATGATGCTTCCTGTAGCCTTAATATCGAAAATGACACTAGGTCTGTCAACAATCCTAGTTATTCAACTCATTAATCTGACTGTGTATAAGTATCAGATATTTATGTGCAATTTAAGTGCTAAAACATACACAGTTTTCAACCCAGACTGTTTCGAACTTCAACAAATGAACAGTTCAAAATAGAGCTATTTTTCAGTCCTCCATTCAAGAAGTCTTGATTTCTATCATCATCGCTGAAGCTACTGTCCAAAATGAAATTCTCAATTATGTCATCACCTTCTTTAGAGTGTCTGTCTTCTTTGGCTATTTGAAGTAACCCTGGATGATTCCATATCTTGGCTAAGGAATGGTATGTATTGAAGAAGCATTTCCTATGTGCCCCTTTTACAAATGCATTCTTGTCATTCTTCATAAACCCATGAACTTCTAAGAATCTAATGTATAACTGCCACTTTTCTCTTCTTGTAAGCCTACCTTTTCCTTCCCTAGCTTTTCAAAAAGTGCAGCTGCAAAAGAAAATGCTGATGTGGGCTTGGAAAGTGCCCTCTTTGAGTCATACTGAGAGACTGATTGGAATGATTGACATTCAGATCTTGGACAAACAGATGTTGGTACAAGGATAACAGTGAAAATTTTATGAGCTGTTATATGTGTTTGAACATCAGGGTGCAACATATCCTGTAAAAGTTGATGGAAAAGAGCATCTGAAAAACCCCACTGTACATATGACTGATCAGCTACAGAGGCTATTATCTGAGCAAGAATGAACATTGCTCCAATTGTGGCCCTTGCTGTAACTGGCACAGCTGAGACCTTCTCCAATGTTGGTTGTTGAGCACACCCACATGAATCCATTACATCCTCGCACATTTTTTTACAAGGAAATCCTAAGCTTGCTGCTTGGATGATGCGTGGCAGAGTTTGTTGCAAAGAAATAGTTGCAGAAGACTTCTCTGATGTGATGGATGATATAAGAGGCATTATTTCATCAAGTACTTTATCAATGGTCCCACAGGGAGGAGTGTTGACAACACACTAGAACTTCTCAAAATTATCTTGACAAACAACACAATCCATAAGTCCTTCTGCTCCAACATATTGTTGCAATACTAATGATAGACCTTAGAAAGAACTTTTTGTAAGGAAGGCTTTAAAAGCACAGTCAACGGGCCTGTTTTTAGAATCGCAGGACTTTATGTAATCAGAGTAGTCTGGTGCAAACAAACAGGTCTCTGAACCTCTGAACACATTGCACTTTGTTGCATTGTGATTTGCGTATTCTTCACCAACGTCTTTCAGCACACCTTCTTTGACCATAATGGCAAAAGGGCAATGCTTTCCACTGATTTCTGAAAACTTTCTGATTGAATAACATGCACCGAATCCAGCAAGGGCAGGCCACTGCTTTCCAACTGTGATATCCATGTCCATACAGTGACAAATACCAGCATAAACTTCAATGAATTCCTATGCAAACTTCCCGCCATTGCTGCTCCTTGTAAGTAGAATATGGACTCGAGTTGAATAATCAAAGAGTGGAGGTAAAAGTTGTGAGGCATAATATTTGCACCGAGGAGGGCCACAGCTGTGTAAAGGATTTCACGCTTTACTCTTGGAATCATTCCATTCACTATAGAGCCAGCATTAGATTCTGTGGATAAAGAACCGAGTGCAAAGAATAGAAGCACCAATCCTATTATGCTTATATATAATACTTCAGCACTGTGCTTTCCTAGGAGTGGTAAAACGAGCAAAAATAAAAGTGCATTAACTGTGCTCAGGAACACACATAGAAACATATCCAGCTCTATAATATTTAATTTAGAACATCTTCACCAAAAAGCTTGCCTTATTTCCCTCACTATCATCATTTTCCATAAATTTGCATCCAGTTGCCAGAACGGTTGCCAAAATCTCCCTCACATGAGACTGATGCCTTTTTACATGGAAAAAACTTGGCAAAACATATATCAAATGTGACCAATGATTTATTTAACATTTCCCCAGTGAAATCCCAAAAAAAATGGACTGAAAAATGACCATTCTGGCAAAAAACGATTTTTCGGTAGCGCACGTTTGTTAATTTTTTGCTCCAGCGCTACAAGAATAATTCTAGTGCTATTTTCTCGCGGTTTTTCAGCTTTTAGGCATTTTGTGTGAAGTTTAAAAGTTTCTTGAGTAGTGATCATGCATTATTAAGCTCACAATAATCTTTTGTGAATCCATGATTTGATATAATGACTTTAAAAATCCTTCAACAAAAAAAAAAACCTATGGCTTAAAATTGAAAATTTCAAAAACAAGCTTAAAATTTCATAAAAACACTAAAAAAAAAAATTCCTACAAGAGAGAAAAATCAAAATAAAGTAAAGCAAATCAAATAAAAATTGAAGAAACAAATTACTGACTTAACATCTGGCACCAGCTGCGGGATGAAGTCCTCCCTGCGAGGCTTCAAGAACCTATAGACCAGTGCCTTCTGTAACCAAAACTGCTTGCTTTTCTGCAAAACATCCATTGGGCTATGGAGTCTTTATTCAATCCTTCAAACATTGATATATACAATGAAAATCAACTCTCTCTCTCTGAGGAACCTTCCATCTACTGAATCAAATCGAAATCCCATTTCCAATGTAACCAAGAAAGAATTTGATCAACCCACCAAAACTTGTTTCCAACTCAAAATATATATATAATCATAAATATTAGAAAACATAAAGAGCAGAGATTTAACAACTTATACCCATTTTCATCAAATAGTGTCTCTGAAATAACAGATTTATAACTTGGTATTGACTCTAAATAATCTGCTATTGGATCATAAAATTTTCCATGAGTTACCTCTTCTTGCTCTGGCTGTCCATAAGAATATTTTATTCCATGAATATCAATCAGGAATTGGTGATAAAAGACATCAGGATCAGCCTGAATTTGCTCTGTAAAATTTTGAATAGTATCATCAACAATGTCAACACCTTGAACCTCCTTTTCCGCACTATCTTCAAATGAGTGACTATTAGGCATTGGATTTTGCTGTTCAAAGATAATAGACTGAATGCATTCTTGAATCTGTTGATCAGATTGTAACATATCACACACCTCACAAATTTCTGGGTCTTTCTTCTCAATTTCATCATCATATTTATTAAAAATTAGACCATCTTCATGAGGATTTTGAACAGCAGATTTATCATAACCATAAACGTAAGCAACTTCTGAAAAATTTTGAACAGCCTGGCCTTCGTCAAATTTAGTATCAAAATGAAAAGGAATAGAGTCTAATTCATCATAGAATCCTTGAATTGGAACCCCAATCTCTTCATCATAGCAGGGAGTATTCTGAGAAATTTCGAATGATGATGCTAAAGGTTCATCGTTTCCTTCAATACAAAGCTGATCTTTAACACAACACTGATTTTCAAAAGTTTGTTGAACTAGAGATTGATCTTCAAAAGGATTAGCATTCAAACTGCTATAAAGGCTGCTGAAATCGTTATGAGAATGTTTCAAACCATCTTTACTGATTTCATCACTTGGACAATCCTCAAACTGTCCTAAAACAACAACCTGGTTATCACAATGATCATAGCATTCTTCCTTGATAGCAGTATCTAAAAATGTTACCTTCTCATCTTCAACAAATTATGAAACTTCAACTTCTTCATGACATGTTTTGAACCCTTGATTGCACTCATCATCATGGTTCTTTAAATCAAGAATTGTATGATAAACATCAGCCTGCTCACAACAGTCTTTTAAAAAGAGTTCAGCTGGGTACAGATACTTACAACGCTTCCGAAAGCATGTGTGGAATTCTTTTAGTGAAGAGATCTTAGCAGCGGGAAGAGAAAAATACCAATCTCGTGCATCTTTTTCGAGTGAATACATGAACATTTTCATGAGCACATCTTCATGCTGGATATTTAACTGGACCATGCATTGATGAAATTTGATGAGGTGATCTGATGGATTATCCTCTTTTCTTTCTCTAAACCTTGGAAGACAATCTCCCCAAACATCCATAATAGGTACTGCATTTGGAAAACTTGGAATATCAGAAAAATTGAAAGGTGCAAACCTTCGAGCCACAATAGCTTCCATGGACATCGGTCTCTGCATCTTGAAATAGTGGAGTCGCCAATCGATTTGTCAAGACAGATTTTGTTTCTTCTTCTAAGAAAGAGAAAGGGATAACAGTAGTTCAAATTAATTAGAGCTGCAATTTCTGGACTGACTGGTTTTGAAGATGAAGAAGCTTGACTGGAACTTGTTTGAAAAGGGCTCTTTCCTACTTTCAGCTAAAAGAGAGGTATTTCACCAGGAGAAGCAGTCTTGGCTTTCAAAAAGGTTGGAGGATTAGTAAAAACTTGAAAAGTGCTCTCAGGGATGGTAGGTTTTATCCAAGGTGAGGTTTTAGTTGAATGTAATAAAACACCCAAATGGTCAGGGTCACAGGATGCTGGTAAAGATTGAGACCTGCTGGTAAAGATTGACACCCAATTGCAATGGAGAAGTAGGTCTGTTCCTGGTTCCAATTCCTTTAGAAGCCACTGTGACAACATTTTGGTGAAAAATAGCCTTCAAAAGATCCTGGTTTAATTCCACCTCCTAAACCAGGAAAACTGATAAGTATCCCAGGGAAGATATGCTTCAGCTTCGTCCCCGGCAACGACGCCAAAGATGTTTGTGCCAGAAATTGTTTATAAGGCCAGAGAAACAAGCCAACACACACTCAAGATAAAATTCAATAAAACAGATAAGGTTTAGGGTTTCTGTAATGTGTCTTTGGTTGTGAACTTTGAAAACAGTCAGGGAATACATTCATAATTAAATAAACTACTGAATCATATGCAATAAAAGATGAATATGCATGATATATGTAACAAGATCAAACAGAAACAGTATTGAGGTTCATACATAAATGACAGGCATTACCAGGATATAATCATAAACCAGTCAATGAATATATCAATTTAAGCAACTAAACAAGATGAAAAATAAATCCAGTACTGAGAACTGAAAGGTAAAAGTCATATATATCTCATAGTTTCATCAACCACTGCATACAAGAGTTTTGTACCTTACTCATGAACAAGTCTGAAAACCAACTGAGCTTGAAGACCTCCTGAAAGCTCTAAAAAATCGAACCCTTCTTCAGTCCCTTTGTCCCTCTTTTATAATTACAAATAAGTAGTTCTATATCCCTTTCATTAGGTCGAAATTGAAACTACTCAGCAGTTACATTAACTAACTAACTCAACTAATTGACTAAAAATAACAAATCGGATTCTTGGCAAATATGGCGAATTTTTGGAAAATAGGTGTCAAAGAAGATTCCATATCTCTCAATTGGTGACACCTGTGTAAAAACGGAGAGAGGTTTTTGTAAATGGATCTGTGGTGTACAAAACTCTCTCTTGGTTTTTAAAAATGCGTCTCCAATTGATCATAATCTTCCCCTAAACATGAACACTAAAACATGAAAATATTAAATATTTAAAATCCCTGAAAAATAGGCTGCAAAGATTAAATGAAATATTTTAAACCTTGACATATGTTACAAAACTGAGAGAGGTTTTTTTATATTAGTATCTATTGAACAAAAACCTCTTTTTATTTTCAAAACTTCCTCTCCCTTAGCTCGTGGTCGGAATTTTACTTCGATGACCCAAAACAAGAAAAACTGAGCAGAATTCTGAGTAATTTTTGCATTTCAATGTCCTTTTTTCATTTGAAATTTATTCTAGAACTGCTCTTCCCTACAACCTTCTTGACTGATATAATTGTTTTTAGAAGCAAAATAAATCTTCCCAGCAGGTGGAATGATTCAGATCACCAAGGATTCAATGTTCTTCATCAAGCTTATGAATGAGATTTAACCATCAATGAGACTGTCATAAAAATAACAGACCACTGTTCATCTTCAAAATACACAATCAACCATAGTGTCTGAATGTCTTAGGTTACAAGCTGTTGAAACTCCTCATTGCAGTACTAAGGAAACTAGGTATCATGTATAATATCCATTCAAATACAAGATTCTCCTTTAATACAAGCTGAGTTTAGTCACAGAAAACAGAACTTAGATCTTGAAACATTCAGACTTTCAGTGTAACTGAGGACTGTTACTGAATGTAGATGTTTCAATGGATTTCTACAGTTTCTTCCCCCTGTGTATCAATACCAACATTATTCTTCAAACCCCATTTTCCTCACAGTTCAGACTTTGTAAATGTGATATCAATCACTGGTTTCTTAGGGTAATTGGAGACTACCTGTGTAAGGGGTGAGCAAAACAAAACATTCTGCAATATATTCACATGATGCTTCCTGTAGCCTTAATATCGAAAATGACACTAGGTCTGGCAACAATCCTAGTTATTCAACTCATTAATATGACTGTGTATAAGTATCATATCTTTATGTGCAATTTAAGTGCTAAAACATACATAGTTTTAAACCCAGACTGTTTCGAACTTCAACAAATGAACAGTTCAACATAGAGCTATTTTTCAGTCCTCCATTCAAGAAGTCTTGATCTGTATCATCATCACTGAAACTACTGTCCAAAATGAAATTCTCAATTATGTCATCACCTTCTTGAGAGTCTCTGTCTTCTTTAGCTATTTGCAGTAACCCTGGATGATTCCATATCTTGGCTAAGGAATGGTATGTATTGAAGAAGCATTTCCTATGTGCCCCTTTTACAAATGCATTCTTGTCATTCTTCATAAACCCATGAAATTCTAAGAATCTAATGTATAACTGCCACTTTTCTCTTCTTGTAACCCTACCTTTTCCTTCCCTAGCTTTTCAAAAAGTGCTGCTGCAGAAGAAAATGCTGATGTGGGCTTAGAAAGTGCCCTCTTTGAGTCTTACTGAGAGACTGATTGGAATGATTGACATTTAGATCTTGGAGAAACAGATGTTGGTACAAGGATAACAGCAAAAATTTGATGAGCTGTTATATGCGTTTGAACATCAGGGTGCAACATAGCCTGTAAAAGTTGATGGAAAAGAGCATCTGAAAAAAACTGCTGTACATATCACTGATCAGATACAGAGGCTATTATCTGAGCAATAATGAAAATTGCTCCAATTGTGGCCCTTGCTGTCACTGGCATAGCTGAGACCTTCTCCAATGTTGGCTGTTGAGCACACCCACATGAATCCATTACATCCTCGCACATTTTTTTACAAGGAAATCCTAAGCTTGCTGCTTGGATGATGCGTGGCAGAGTTTGTTGCAAAGAAATAGTTGCAGAAGACTTCTCTAATGTGATGGATGATATAAGAGGCAGAACTTCATCAAGTACTTTATCAATGGTCCCACAGGGAGGAGTGTTGACAGCACACCAGAACTTCTCAAAATTATCTTGACAAACAGCACAATCCATAAGTCCTTCTGCTCCAACATATTGTTGCAATACTAATGATAGGCCTTAGAAAGAACTTTTTGTAAGGAAGGCTTTAAAAGCACAGTCAACGGGCCTGTTTTTAGAATCGTAGGACTTTATGTAATCAGAGTAATCTGGTGCAACCAAACAGGTCTCTGAACCTCTGAACACATTGCACTCTGTTGCATTGTGTTTTGCATATTCTTCACCAACGTCTTTCAGCACACCTTCTTTGACCATAATGGCAAAAGGGCAATGCTTTCCACTGATTTCTGAAAACTTTCTGATTGAATAACATGCACCGAATCCGGCAAGGGAAGGCCACTGCTTTCCAACTGTGATATCCATGTCCATACGGTGACAAATCCCAGCATAAAATTCAATGAATTCCTATGCAAACTGCTCGCCATTGCTGCTCCTTGTAACTAGAATATGGACTCGAGTTAAATAATCAAAGAGTGGAGGTAAAAGTTGTGAGGCATAATATTTGCACCGAGAAGGGCCACAGCTGTGTAAAGGATTTCACGCTTTACTCTTGGAATCATTCCATTCACTATAGAGCCAGCATTAGAGTCTGTGGATAAAGAACCGAGTGCAAAGAATAGAAGCACCAATCCTGTTATGCTTATAGATAATACTTCAGCACGGTGCTTTCCCAAGAGTGGTAAAACGAAAAAAAAAAGAGTGCATTAACTGTGCTCAGGAACACACACAGAAACATATCCAGCTCCATAATATTTAATTTAGAACATCTTCCCCAAAAATCTTGCCTTATTTCGCTCACTATCATCATTTTCCATAAATTTGCATCCAGTTGCCAGAACGGTTGCCAGAATCTCCCTCACATGAGACTGACGCCTGTTTACATGAAAAAAACTTGGCAAAACATATATCAAATGTAACCAATGATTTATTTAACATTTCCCCAGCGAAATCCCCAAAAAAACGGACTGAAAAATGACCAATCTGGCAAAAAACGATTTTCTGGTAACGCGCCTTTGTTAATTTTTTGCTCCAGCGCTACAAGAATAATTCTAGTGCTATTTTCTCACGGTTTTTCAGTTTTTAGGCATTTTGTGTGAATTTTAAAAGTTGCTTGAGTAGTGATCATGCATTATTAAGCTCAGAATAATCTTTTGTGAATCCATGATTTGATATAATGACTTTAAAAATCCTTCAACAAAAAACAAACCTATGGCTTAAAATTGAAAATTTCAAAAACAAGCTTAAAATTTCATAAAAACACTAAAAAAAAAATGTCCTACAAGAGAGAAAAATCAAAATAAAGTAAAGCAAATCCAATAAAAATTGAAGAAACAAATTACTGACTTAACATCTGGCTCCAGCTGCGGGATGAAGTCCTCCCTGCGAAGCTTCAAGAACTTGTAGACCAGTGCCTTCTGTAACCAAAACTGCTTGCTTTTCTGCAAAACATCCATTGGGCTATGGAGTCTTTATTCAATCCTTCAAACACTGATATATACAATGAAAATCAACTCTCTCTCTCTGAGGAACCTTGCATCTACTGAATCAAATCGAAATCCCATTTCCAATGTAACCAAGAAAGAATTTGATCAACCCACCAAAAATTGTTTCCAACTCCATATATATATATAATCAGAAATATTGGAAAACATGAAGAGCAGAGATTTAACAACTTATACCCACTTTCATCAAATAGTGTCTCTGAAATAACAGATTTATAACTTGGTATTGACTCTAAATAATCTGCTATTGGATCATAAAAATTTCCATGAGTTACCTCTTCCAGCTCTGGCTGTCCATAAGAATATTTTGTTCCATGAATATCAATCAGGCATTGGTGATAAAAGACATCAGGATCAGCCTGAATTTGCTCTGTAAAATTTTGAATAGTATAATCAACAATGTCAACACCTTGAGCCTCCTTTTCCGCACTGTCTTCAAATGAGTGACTATTAGGCATTGGCTTTTGCTGTTCAAAGATAATAGACTGAATGCATTCTTGAATCTGCTGATCAGATTGTAACATATCACACACCTCACAAATTTCTGGGTCTTTCTTTTCAATTTCATCAGCATATTTATTAAAAATTAGACCATCTTCATAAGGATTTTGAACAGCATATTTATCATAACCATAAACGTAAGCAACTTCTGAAAAATTTTGAACAGCCTGGCCTTTGTCAAATTTAGTATCAAAACCAAAAGGAATAGAGTCTAATTCATCACAGAATCCTTGAATTGGAACCCTAATCTCTTCATCATAGCAAGGAGTATTCTGAGAAATTTTGAATGATGATGCTAAAGGTTCATCTTTTCCTTCAATACAAAGCTGATCTTTAACACAACACTAATTTTCAAAAGTTTGTTGAACTAGAGATTGATCTTCAAAAGTATTAGCATTCAAACTGCTATAAAGGCTGTTGAAATCGTTATAAGAATGTTTCAAACCATCTTTACTGATTTAATCACTTGGACAATCCTCAAACTGTCCTAAAACAACAACCTAGTTATCACAATGATCATAGCATTCTTCCTTGATAGCAGTATCTAAAAATGTTACCTTCTCATCTTCAAGAAATTCTGAAACTTCAACTTCTTCATGACATGTTTTGAACCCTTGATTGCACTCATCATCATGGTTCTTTAAATCAGAAATTGTATGATAAACATCAACCTGCTCACAACAATCTTTTCAAAAGAGTTCAGCTAGGTACAGATACTTACAACGCTTCCGAAAGCATGTGTGGAATTCTTTTAGTGAAGAGATGTTAGCAGCGGGAAGAGAAAAATACCAATCTCGTGCATCTTTTTCAAGTGAATACATGAACATTTTCATGAGCACATCTTCATGCTGGATATTTAACTGGACCATGCATTGATGAAATTTGATGAGGTGATCTGATGGATTATCCTCTTTTCTTTCTCTAAACCTTGGAAGACAATCTCCCCAAACATCCATAATAGGTACTGGATTTGGAAAACTTGGAATATAAGAAAAATTGAAAGGTGCAACCCTTCGAGCCACAATAGCTTCCATGGACATCGGTCTCTGCATCTTGAAATAGTGGAGTCACCAATCGATTTGTCAAGACAGATTTTGTTTCTTCTTCTCAGAAAGAGAAAGGGATGACAGTGGTTCAAATTAATTAGAGCTGCAATTTTTGGACTGACTGGTTTTGAAGATGAAGAAGCTTGACTGGAACTTGTTTGAAAAGGGCTCTTTCCAACTTTCAGCTGAAAGAGAGGTATTTCACCAGGAGAAGCAGTCTTGGCTTTCAAAAAGGTTTGAGGATTAGTAAAAACTTGAAAAGTGCTCTCAGGGATGGTAGGTTTTATCCAAGGTGAGGTTTCAGCTGAGTGTAATAAAACACGCAACTGGTCAGGGTCACAAGATGCTGGTAAAGATTGAGACCTTCTGATTTTTCTTGCTGTTTTTAAGATCTGTTCAGTGTCTGTCACACCCAATTGCAATGGAGAAGTAGGTCTGTTCCTGGTTCCAATTCCTTTAGAAGCCACTGTGACAACTTTTTGGTGAAAAATAGCCTTCAAAAGATGCTGGTTTAAGTCCACCTCCTAAACCAGGAAAACTGATAAGTATCCCAGGGAAGATATGCTTCAGCTTCATCCCCGGCAATGGTGCCAAAGATGTTTGTGCCAGAAATTGTTTCTAAGGCCAGAGAAACAAGCGAACACACACTCAAGATAAAATTCAATAAAACAGATAAGGTTTAGGGTTTCTGTAATGTGTATTTGGTTGTGAACTTTGAAAATAGTTAGGGAATACATTCATAAGTAAAGCAACTACTGAACCATACGCAATAAAAGATGAAGATGCATGATATATGTAACAAGATCAAACAGAAACAGTATTGAGGTTCATACATAAATGACAGGCATTACCAGGATATAATCATAAACCATTCAATGAATCTATCAATTTAAGCAACTAAAAAAGATGAAAAATAAATCCAGTACTGATAACTGAAAGGTAAAAGTCATATATATCTCATAGTTTCATCAACCACTGCATACAAGAGTTTTGTACCTTACTCATGAACAAGTCTGAAAACCAACTGAGCTTGAAGACCTCCTGAAAGCTCTCAAAAATCGAACCCTTCTTCAGTCCCTTTGTCCCTCTTTTATAATTACAAATAATTAGTTCTATCTCCCCTTCACTAGTTATAAATTGAAACTACACAGCAGTTACATTAACTAACTAACTCAACTAATTGACTAAAAATAACAAATCGGATTCCTGGCAAATATGGCAAATTTCTGGAAAATAGATGTCAAAGAAGCTTCCAAATCTCTCAATTGGTGACACCTGTGTAAAACCTGAGAGAGGTGTTTGTAAATGGATATATTATGTACACAAACCTCTTTTGGTTTTTAAAAATTCATTTCCAATCGATCATAATATTCCCCTAAAAATGAACACTAAAACAGGAAAATATTAAATATTTAAAATTCCTGAAAAATAGGCTGCAAAGATTAAATGGAATCTTTCAAAACTTGAAATATGTTGCACAACTGAGAGAGGTTTTTGTATATGAGTATCTTATGAACAAAAAAATATTTTAGTTTTCAAAAATTCCTCTCCCTTAGCTCGTGGTCGGCATTTTACTTCGATGACCCAAAACAGGAAAAACTGAGCAGAATTCTCAGTAATTTTTGCATTTCAATGTCCTTTTTTCATTTGAAATTTCTTCTAGCATTGCTCTGCCCTACAACATTCTTGACTGATATACTTGTTTTTAGAAGCAAAATAAATATTCCCAGCAGGTGGAATGATTCAGATCACCAAGGATTCAATGTTCTTCATCAAGCTTATGAATGAGATTTAACCATCAATGAGACTGTCATAAAAATAACAGACCACTGTTCATCTTCAAAATACACAATAAACCATAGTGTCTGAATGTTTTAGGTTACAAGCTGTTGAAAATCCTCATTGCAGTACTAAGGAAACTAGGTATCATGTATAATATCCATTCAAATACGAGATTCTCCTTTAATACAAGCTGAGTTTAGTCACAGAAAATAGAACTTAGATCTTGAAACATTCAGACTTTCAGTGTAACTGAGGACTGCTACTGAATGTAGCTGTTTCAATGGCTTTCTACAGTTTATTCCCACTGTGTATCAATACCAACATTATTCTTCAAACCCCATTTTCCTCACAGTTCAGACTTTGCAAATGTGATATCAATCACTGGCTTCTTAGGCTAACTGGAGACTACCTATGTAAGGGGTGAGCAAAACAAAACATTCTGCAATATATTCACATGATGCTTCCTGTAGCCTTAATATCGAAAATGACACTAGGTCTACCAACAATCCTAGTTATTCAACTCATTAATATGACTGTGTATAAGTATCAGATCTTTATGTGCAATTTAAGTGCTAAAACATACACAGTTTTCAACCCAGACTGTTTCGAACTTCAACAAATGAACAGTTCAACATAGAGCTATTTTTCAATCCTCCATTCAAGAAGTCTTGATCTGTATCATCATCGCTGAAGCTACTGTCCAAAATGAAATTCTCAATTATGTCATCACCTTGTTGACAGTCTCTGTCTTCTTTGGCTATTTGCAGTAACCCTGGATGATTCCATATCTTGGCTAAGGAATGGTATGTATTGAAGAAGCATTTCCTATGTGCCCCTTTTACAAATGCATTCTTGTCATTCTTCATAAACCCATGAACTTCTAAGAATCTGATGTATAACTGCCACTTTTCTCTTCTTGTAAGCCTACCTTTTCCTTCCCTAGCTTTTCAAAAAGTGCAGCTGCAGAAGAAAATGCTGATGTGGGCTTGGAAAGTGCCCTCTTTGAGTCATACTGAGAGACTGATTGGAATGACTGACATTCAGATCTTGGAGAAACAAATGTTGGTACAAGGATAACAATGAAAATTTGATGAGCTGTTATATGTGTTTGAACATCAGGGTGCAACATAGCCTGTAAAAGTTGATGGAAAAGAGCATCTGAAAAACCCCGCTGTACATATGACTGATCAGATACAGAGGCTATTATCTGAGCAAGAATGAACATTGCTCCAATTGTGGCCCTTGCTGTAACTGGCACAGCTAAGACCTTCTCCAATATTGGCTGTTGAGCACACCCACATGAATCCATTACATCCTCGCACATTTTTTTACAAGGAAATCCTAAGCTTGCTGCTTGGATGATGCGTGGCAGAGTTTGTTGCAAAGAAATAGTTGCAGAAGACTTCTCTGATGTGATGGATGATATAAGAGGCAGAATTTCATCAATTACTTTATCAATGGTCCCACAGGGAGGAGTGTTGACAGCACACCAGAACTTCTCAAAATTATCTTGACAAACAACACAATCCATAAGTCCTTCTACTCCAACATATTGTTGCAATACTAATTATAGACCTTAGAAAGAACTTTTTGTAAGGAAGGCTTTAAAAGCACAGTCAACGGGCCTGTTTTTAGAATCGCAGGACTTTATGTAATCAGAGTAATCTGGTGCAACCAAACAGGTCTCTGAACCTCTGAACACATTGCACTCTGTTGCATTGTGTTTTGCATATTCTTCACCAACGTCTTTCAGCACACCTTCTTTGACCATAATGGCAAAAGGGCAATGCTTTCCACTGATTTCTGAAAACTTTCTGATTGAATAACATGCACCGAATTCGGCAAGGGCAGGCCACTTCTTTCCAACTGTGATATGTATGTCCATACGGTGACAAATCCCAGCATAAACTTCAATGAATTCCTATGCAAACTGCCCGCCATTGTTGCTCCTTGTAAGTAGAATATGGACTCGAGTTAAATAATCAAAGAGTGGAGATAAAAGTTGTGAGGCATAATATTTTCACCGAGAAGGGCCACAGCTATGTAAAGGCTTTCACGCTTTACTCTTGGAATCATTCCATTCACTATAGAGCCAGCATTAGAGTCTGTGGATAAAGAACCGAGTGCAAAGAATAGAAGCACCAATCCTGTTATGCTTATAGATAATACTTCAGCACAGTGCTTTCCCAGGAGTGGTAAAACGAGCAAAAATAAAAGTGCATTAACTGTGCTCAGGAACACACACAGAAACATATCCAGCTCCATAATATTTAATTTGGAACATCTTCCCCAAAAATCTAGCCTTATTTTGCTCACTATCATCATTTTCAATAAATTTGCATCCAGTTGCCAGAACGGTTGCCAGAATCACCCTCACATGAGACTGATGCCTGCTTACATGAAAAAAACTTGGCAAAACATATATCAAATGTGACCAATGATTTATTTAACATTTCCCCAGCGAAATCCCCCAAAAAACGGACTGAAAAATGACCATTCTGGCAAAAAACGATTTTTCGGTAGCGCCTTTGTTAATTTTTTGCTCCAGCGCTACAAGAATAATTCTAGTACTATTTTCTTGCGGTTTTTCAGCTTTTAGGCATTTTGTGTGAAGTTTAAAAGTTTCTTGAGTAGTGATCATGCATTATTAAGCTCATAATAATCTTTTGTGAATCCATGATTTGATATAATGACTTTAAAAATCTTTCAACAAAAAACAAACCTATGGCTTAAAATTGAAAATTTCAAAAACAAGCTTAAAATTTCATAAAAACACTAAAAAAAAAAAAAATTCCTACAAGAGAGAAAAATCAAAATAAAGTAAAGCAAATCAAATAAAAATTGAAGAAACAAATTACTGACTTAACACACTCTAAGTAATGTTCATATACATTCCTAAGTTGTGATTTAATTTGGTAGAATTAGCAGACTGAAGGACTTGATTCGACTACATGATAGGAGCATAATCCTCTAGGGAGAGGGAGAGTTATTGGGAAACCATGAATTTAACGATAGGAGTTAATTTGTTAATGTTAACTTGGAAACTTAAAGTTTTAAGTGTCTTCCTAAACTAAGTTTAATGTATATTCCTCATAATCCTTTAGTGAACTTCCATGTCCTAACTATTACTGTAAAGCTAAATATATTACTAATAAATGGTCTGTTGGACCTATTTGGTTCAGATAAGCCTCTCAACTTATGATGTCAATATTGTTAAATGAATAAATATCATCTTATATGTATTACTTTGTGCATGTAAAATATCAATGCTTTCACTTGGTTTGTTGTTATATGTATTCATTGACTATGTGCAATATTATGGTCAGTATGTAGAGATTAACATGATTTAATGCAAACATACAAGCTTTTAATGTGATATTTAAATCATTTTATCACATTAATAAATACGATCCAACGGTGTGATAATTATATCATGAGCTAATAAGTTATTTGATGAAATACCTTTCAAAGTTACAGTTATTGTCAATGATGGCAATGTCATCAATGTATAGTTGGGTAAGTACCAGCATAGATCCAGCTTTACCCGGCTCTATCATACGCCGAGAGGGATCAAATATTTCGAGTTTTAGTTTCTTCAACATTGTTGTTATTCAGTTGCCCATTAGTATTCGACATCTTGAAGATCAAATTTGAATGGTTTAGTATGTAATCCTGTATAAAACAAAAACAATGTCAAAAATATGCATTTTGATCAATAATATTCAAAGCATAAAGGAATTTTTTATGTTTTTATAAAATCTCAAAACTTTAAAACATAAAAGGTGTTGTATGGTTCTAAACAACGCTAATTAACTATATACATGTTAAACTAAATACATTTTAAAGAATTTGCAATCAAATTCTAATAACAAAAATATAAAAAAATGTAAACAAATTATGTCAGTTATATAAATTATTCACTCCATTAAAATATGAAATAAACTAATTAAGCTAAACTGTAAATTCTAAACTAAATTACAACTTAAATAAAATTACAAACTAATGTAAATTTAAATTATGAATTCAGACTAAATTACAAAACGCCTACCATCCATGTTTAAATCTTTAAAAATATTTATAATAATAAAAGCATTACTAACAAACATTATAATTAAAATATTGATAAAATAATTCTTATCAGAATCAATAAAACAAACTACTACAGAGAATATACATATATCACAACGAATCAATGTTGAAGTGTTTTAACAGAATCTAAGATTTGCAAGAAAACCAAATAATAATCACACAAAAAAAATCAACTCTTTGACACCGAAAATGTCCAACCTTAGGCTAATTCCTGGATCTGGTTGAGCTAATTGCTGGATCGGTTCCCAAAATAACGTATTAGATTAATTGTTGGATGGTTGAGTTTGAGCTGAATTTACTGCTCGCTG
>LPNX010288048.1:451188-506148 GCA_001517045.1 Pseudotsuga menziesii | reverse complement strand
TATATATATATATATATACACACACCTAAGATTATTAATTATTAAGCCGACTTGTATATATATATAGATATATAAGCCGACTTTTTCATGTGACACGTGTCATCTCCATGTTGAGCACGGAATTACACTTCTACCTCATACCGGGCTGTAGAATGCGCCTCTCGGCGCAATAAATGATTGAATTATGTTATTCTCGTTAGATAAGATAAAATTGAAGTCTTAAGATTAACAAAAATGACTAACTTAATATTAAAGGTGTATTTTTACCAATTGAATGTTATAAGTATTTAATAGATATTGTGAATGATTCTTGATATGAGGAGTTTGTTTGTTGACATGAATCCATGCAATATTTATGTTACTTCCATACACTTAGATACATTTAAGTGGAAATCTAATATCCTGAATTTTTGACCTAACACTTATGGGCATAATCCTTATTACATATGATGTTGCTTTGATGTTTTATTTGTATATTGGGTATAAGACCTCAATACACATGAGAATGATGATTTGTTTGATATATTGGGAATAAGCCAATTGCATATGTTTTATGTATACAATTTCATGTGTTTGGCATGGACCCTGAAGCACATAATTGATGATATGTTTGTGTTGAGCTCAAGATCTGAAGAAGATGAGTATTTGATGTTTGTGTTGAGCGATAAGCTCTGGAGCACATGAGTATTTGATGTTTGTGTTGAGCGAGAAGCTCTAGAGCACATGAGTATTTAATGTTTTTTGTTGAGAGAGAAGCTTTGGAGTAGATGAGTATTTTAATGTTTGTGTTGAGAAAGAGGCTCTGGAGCACATGAGTTATGAAACCTTTGTGTTGAGAAGGAAGCTATGAAGCACATGAAAAGTTAAAAATTGGAAGTGTTGGGCATAAGACCTGAATCATTCCAAGTTTATGTTGAGCGTAAGCTCTGGAGCATAAGATCCTTGGACATTGTATCTCTAGGTGTATCCTACAAATAAATCCTAGCATTAGTGTTGAGTGAGGAGCTATGGAATTGCTTTAAGTTTGTAACTTCCTGTTTCATAGCATTGAGTATGGGCTCTAGATAAATGCTAGGAGTTGTTGAAAAATTATTATGTTGAGTGAAAATGACTTTGATAAAACATTGATTGCATATTACTTATTTTTAAGTGCATAAATGAAAGTTTGAATTTTTGTATCTCATCAAGTATGGAAGAACTACCATGTTGAACAAGGTAAGATGCCAAGACCAAAACACGCAAACACCAAACTTCATATATGTAGTTCCTTCAATATGGACTCAAATATTACTTGTTCGTCTTTGGAGGGTGAAGATCACCACAAGCGTAAACTAGAATTAACTAGAGTTTCTGATCCCAACTGATCACACTAAGTATAGAGGTAGAGCATATGCTACTGGTTTTACGGACTCATTACAATTGAGTTCACTGCTTTTGATCCCAGCTGATCGCTTGAGGTGTATAGTAAGAGCATACATAATGCTCGACACACTAACAAAATGAAGAAATATTACTAGACTCAGAAGTACGCAGTGTCCAAATGAGAGGAGGAACACCTTATTTATACAATTTTAGCCAATAAACCGGTGACCCGAAACTTACACCTAACAGTAAAAAGACTTGATTCAGATCTCATGGTAGTGTATAAAATCACACCTTTTGTTGGGTAAGTCACCCAAACCATGTGAAAGAATCTATGGACTGAAAACAGACTGATATTTACTGACAACATAATGGATTTTTTCCACAGTGGAGCTAATGTTAGCAGCCCATGGCCCTTTCCATTATTCATTGTCATGATTACAAATACATGGGTTTTCCCCACATGTACAACCAACAAATCTATCAAAGTCAGAGTCTCTATCTAAACCAAATTCAGTATCCAGCAATAAGCAATTTGAAAAACATTGTTCCACATCGGATCTGATCATGACTTCATTAGGAATACAACATAATTCTCCTTGAAAAATGGTTTCAACTTTAAGGCTTAAATGAATTATTCTTGTATGAATTCTATGATCTAAGAGGTGTCCATTTTTGTCCATTCTTATGAATTTCTACTAAGTGAAAACAGGGGGTTCAAGAGGAGAGTAAGCTCTTCCAAGATGTCGCAGTTTAAATTTAAACCACATATGATTGTTGTGTGCTACGCTCATGTCTTCTTGAAGGTGTAGGATGAAATTTGCACGTCGTTGAACCTAATCTTTTCTTGGATAGAATTTATCAAGGAAAATTTCTGTCCATCTGGACCATTGTTGTTGCACCAGTATAAAAGAATCTCCACAAATTATTATTTCTCCCTATTCCCTGCAGAATTGCAATATGAGGTTATAACTATTCCATGTTAAAAATCCTGGATCAATATCCACATAATACAATTCTCTTCCATCTGTATAAGCTGTGTCAACCCAAACATGATTACGCTGTTGAAGCTGGTACATGGAATTTTATAAGCCTTTAAAGACTTGTTTTTCCCATCTCTCCAATATTTTTATTTTCATAGGAAAGGCATTTACTTATTGGATCAAGGAGGGTGACAAATACTTATCTACTTCTTTTTTTCTACCCCAACTCAAAAAATATTCTCTTTCTTCTTCTAACAAGTGATCATTGAAGATTCAAAGATTATATTTTTTGTTTGACGAGATGGATGCTCCATAGCCAAACATATTGAGGCTAGGTTTCTCCTATAATTATTCTCTAGTTAGCATATCAACAACACAATTCAAATAACCTGGTTTATATACAATTTCAATATCAAAGTTTTGCAACCAAAGAAACCATTTTAGAATCCTAGAACTATTTTCTGCCATAATATTTTCATTCTTGAATATACCAAGCATTATTTTCAGATATATTCTAACAATTAACTTGATAGGTTTTAGATAAAACTTGAAATGGTTTATAGTCTTTTTTACTGCGAGTATTTACTTGTGACTTGACGGATAATTGATTTCTGCATTTTTGAATGCTCCTGAAGCATAGCCACAGATTTCTTCTTGATCTCCATGTTTTTTTATGAGAATACCTGCCCAAGATTTATTGGAGGCATCTGTTTCAATCACCATTCGACCCGAACCTTGTGGTAGTGAGAGTGGAGGAATATGTTTTACTTTTTCTTTGATTTGATTAACTGCATCCGTCATATCTTTATTCCATCTTGGGGGATTTTTCTTCAATCGTTTCTGCAACATATGAATGTCATCTTCCTATCCTTTGTAGAATGGCCTAATATAATTTAGGCTTCCCAAAAATATTTGCAATTGAACTTTTTCTAAGATATAATCAGGAAAGTGCAGAAAAACCTTTAGGACATGTTCTTGAAGGATCACATGTCCTTTACTTATTTTATATCCTAAAATTTCAATGTGCATTATGGAATCTTCCATTCTTTTATGGAATTCTGATGGTGCATTATTAATACCAAATGGAAGGACCTTCACCTGATACTGTCCATGAGGAACAACAAAGGTAGTTTTGTACCTGTCTTTTGCTTCAATTCCAATATGGTAAAAACTATACTTCAAGTCAAACTTGCTAAATTCTTTGCAGCAGACTAGATTTATCAGGCATAGGGTAATAGACTGATTCAAGGATTTTGTTCAAGGGTTAAAAAATCACAACCAGTCTAGGTTTTCCTCTTTTTATCTCAGAGTGTTTATCGACAACAAATGCTCGACATGCCCAAGGGATCTTAGAATGTTCTATAAAGCCTTTGTCTAAGACTTATTTGATTTCATTTGTACAGAATTCTCTTTCTGAGGGAGACATAAGGGTAGTAGAGTATTTTTGAGCTTTTGTTTTTTCTAGGGGGTTAAAAGGTAAGGAGACAAAGTATTTTTCCCTAGTCCAAAATGCGTTAGGTGACTTTGAGGTGCAATCCTTCTCTAGTTTAGAGGAAATTTCGGAGAGGGAATACTTTTTATGCATTCATGCATAGGTGATGCATCTTTATATTTTGAATAGTTCTGTAAGACTAAGAGTGGGGTTAGATTGGGGAAAAATATTCTTACATTTGAAAGAAGTAGAATAGTATAGAGGGGTGGAAACTCTTCTGCCATTTATTGTACAATAAAAATTCATATTGGGCTCATCAATTGTAATGGGGCTGACTATATGCACAAAGGGTGATCATAAGATGCAATCTTGTTTTAGGTCATCTAGCCTATTGAGATGCAGAACTTCTTTTATTCCACTCATGCTTATTGGAAAATCTAGAACTCATGCTTTGAGCTATACAGGAGTTCCTTCAATGGCTACACCATGTTCATTTATTTTTTCCCAGTAAAAATATGGTATAGCATTTCTTTTTTCCAAATTCATTTGGAAACCTGATTCTCTCAAAAAATCAAGGTCATAATATTTGAATTCAAATGGACAAAACTTTATTTTAATGAAATATTTAGGACCAGTGAATAGTCCTAGAGATCCTAGTGATGGTTCATCATTATGGCAGTCTTCTGTTCCTGAATCACTAGTGTGCTGAGAATGTTTTGGATGTAGAAATAATAGATCAATGATATGAGGAATGATTCTAAGAAGAATCCCATGAAATAGATCTTGCTACTAAGAATTCTCACAAGCATACATAGGAAAAATAGAGAGAAGAAAAGAGACTGAATCACATGAATGAAGAGATGAATATGGGTATGTATCCTTCCATTAAATAATTATGAATAATAGTATACATAAATAGTACATCCCTCATAGGAAAATCGAATTGTATGGAAACTACTCATAAAGCTTAGAAATGTTGACTTACTAAAATATAGTAAACCACCATATGTAACTAAAGCACTTCCCAACTCTATCAAGGACCTCACGAGTTGGAAAAAGCATGAGTGAGTTGTCAAGGAGATGGAAAAAACATTCTAATCCTAGAAAATGGAGAAAAACCAATGGAGGATTGGTTGGAAACAAAAGCTTCCAGTCTCCTAGTTGACTAGCTTTTATCTTATCCATAGAAAACCAGAAAAAGCAGAATAAAGCAGAATTTGTTGTAAAGTGTTGTATACTAATTCTAGATGGTCAAAATGTCATAAATATGAACCCATAACTAGAAATAAGTCATTCCCAGGATATAGATGGCATGTATTGACTTTAAGGTGCAAGTGGATGCCAACTAATTAAGCTGGTGGGTGAATAATTAATCAAATAATGATTAATTATTTTATCCTAAGTTATGATTGGGTTTAATATATTCCAACATTGGACTTTCAACATTTTTTGGTGACTATAATTCTTAAGCACAGGCTCTACACATTTCTTCATCAGAGGACTGGTCTCTTTCTCTTATTGTTATTTCAAGCATTCTTTTCAATTCCTCTATTTCTTTTACCAGCTTCTTTAGCAATTCTGTTTATCTTGGATCTGTAGTCTTAGCGTATTTTCTTTATCTTTTTTGAAATTTTGTCCTATCCTAGTTGACCTAACCCCTACATGAAGGACTTAATGAAGAAGTGATGATAAGCTAAAAGAAAAAGTGCCATGTGATTAGGGATCATGCTATATGATACCTAAAGTAAAAATGTGAACAATGGTATATATAAATATATAGTTTATACATAATGTGTATAAAAGAGTAAGCATAAGTAGTAATACTAGTAACTATGAATAATAATGAAATGATGTATATATTATTATTATTACTAATATCAATTCAATATTAAATACCTAAAAGAGTCAAAGTAGGAACTAGTCAAAAGTTCCTAAGTTAAACTTAAATAAATATTAAATTTACCTAAATTAAGTAAGAAGGGTTATTTCAAGAAAGAAAATGATTCTTGATTTAACTTCCATTTTCCTAAAAAGTATGTCTATAAATACCCAATCCAAAGTGAGGCTTGGGGATATTTTGATTATTCCATGATTCTACCTGATTATTCTCAAGAGAGTTCTTGGAGATAATTTTTCCCAAGAGGAAAAAAACTGATATATAACCTATTATCCCTGATAGGGAAACCTTACCTTAGGAGCTCTAAGCTACTTGCATATTGGAACCAACTCGGAGGGATCTGTATTGAATCCAGGAACGGTTCCGGGTTATGGTTGGGTGGAATGTGGTAGTTCCCAAGTTATTTGGTAAAATGAACAGAGGTCAGAACTATATATGTCCTTGTTAATGTTGTGTGATTGAGTGTGCATGGTTTACAACCATTAAAATAGATTCAACTTGAAGTATGAGGTTTATTTATCTTCCTTATATTTTATACAGGTTTTCTTAATAAATGAATGGATTAAATTCTGTAAGGGTAAGTAGTATCTGTGTGCTATAGCTAGGTTATTTTGTTTACATAAACTTGAAAACAGCTAGGCTTATTTTAGTTTACATGTTCATACAAACCCTATATATAAAATTTTGTTACAAGAGTATTTTGTTTACTTAAACATGATGGCCTAGTTAGGAGAATATATATTAGATTTCTTACTATTTATACCGTCATATATGCTTTTATCGGTTTTCAAAACTAAAGAAAATTATATAGTCTTTATTATTTTTGCATTACTCTTCCATCATTCCTATTTTAAAACTCATTCTTCTCTCATGTTGTAATTTTCTAGACTATGTGTAGAACATCAACTAGGGTTAGATCATATTAAAATTAAGTAATAAACTACCAAGCAAAAGAACTAATTAAAATCCACATAAATGAAATTATCTCCATTAAAATCAAACTCTACATCTTCTATTGTTGGCAGATTTCATATTTCCAGCACGCTTATTATTTCACCCATCAAATCCATTACATACAACCTAGCATAAACATTGTGCATAAAACATAAATTAAATACGATTTCCATTCCGAATCTTAAACAATTATAGCATAAAATCGATGAACATAATTAACATAGTTAAACACTAAACCTACAATAAACATAATGAAGGTAAATATTAAGAAAACCCAATACATTATTTTCACTATTAAAACCCCTACATAAAATTCCATCGATCGAGACCTAGTAAGGTCTGACCGTAGGCATAACTATCATTACAGTTATCTCCACTATTTTCTAACCAAAACTAAGAGTCAATTTTATACATAATACAAACCAAATTGTTAAAAAAATATCCATTTAAAGGATCCAAGATCGAATCGTATTGGCATTATTTCCAAAACACAAACACACACACTATGTAAACCACATTCCAAGCATTAGAAAGCCCATGGTCGAATCCTGTACGCTTGTAATTCTATAAAAATAAAAAAAATCGAACACAGGCCCGGGAATTGAATCCTGTAGGGATACATTTTAAAAATCACCAACATTGTAAAACCAGAAAGAGTTCGCATTACAGGATTCTCATAAAAGATTCCACATAAACCAAAATCTTACACCTATTACAAATTACGCTAGTAGAACCAAACACATAGAGTAACATCCAACAACTATTCACTGGCTGTGTATTTGTATGAGGGTTGAATCATAGCTACCAAGCTTGACCGTATACCCCAAAAATTAAACCATAATTTAAATCACTACATTGTCACAACTCTAAATAAAAATAAAACAATCAAATGTGCATGCTGCATTTCCATACCAAGGCCGAGCCAAGCTCATGGCTGTGAGTTGAAAACACCACAATAATAGACATTAAAGTCAAACCCAAACCATTTTAAATGACGAGAAGAAATTATTAAACCCTACTGTCAACGTTGTTACAGCCACGACATTAACAAAAATATGCAATAGTGTGCCAATATAATGGTCGTAGCAATAATAAACCCTAGAAACGATAAATAAAGCATACATTCCACCATTACAAATGTTTACAAGTAAAATGCACACAGTCATGATTCAACATAGTGCCATTGCAAGACTGTCACACCGTAGTTATCACCCCATATAAAACCAAAATGTAGAGTTCTCCATTAATATATCAAACCTTATGTTTAAGTAACAAAACAAAATTCTTTTACATAGCTAAGTATTCATTTGGACAGACATGGCTGAAAGTCTCCACACTAATAACCTTCATCAAAATAGTAATACAAACGCATCTCCTGGATGTCAGTTATCTAAACGGACCCAAACATTTAAACCCATAACAAAAACAATTACAATGTTAACCCTTTAAACACAGATCTCAACACTTTGTTACTCATTACATGCAGAGGTAAGAAGGCATATGCTTTCGTAGGGCTTACCCTTTGAAGGGTAGCGCAGACAGTCCAAAGAGCCAACAACGAGCCATGAAATCAAAGTCATCCCTGTCACTTGAAAATTGAAATGAAGAACAATTAGAAGTATGATAATCCTAAAACTGAAGCAAACAAACAAAACAACACTGCAAAACCAGACTGAGAGCATACATATGGGCGCAAGAAGAGTCTATTAATCCATGCAGTATAAATGCTCGAGATCCAAAACCATGCAGATAATCAACAATAGATCCAAATGAATCCCAACAATGACTAGACCACCGCTTAGGTTTTATTTTCCCCATTCCCCAAGGAGCCATAAATGCACCACCCTCATTCCCACCATCAACGTGATTTTTACCCACCTCTGTATAGTCAAAACCACAACGTTTATGCAATTTCACTAAATCCCCATCAAAACCCTCTTTGGTATCGTTAATCCATAGTTTCATGGCATATGCATATCCCATGAAAATTTTTCACATAAACCATAGTCTTCCAAATAATTATCATAATGTTTTCCATGATTTATGATTTAAGCCTTAAACCCTAGGATTTACACATTTCATTTTACCCGTTATAAAATAAATATTAAATGGATAAAATGATCATAACCTCAAACCATAACAATAATGTCAACCTTGAATATTCAATTCATACAACCCCAATTTTGTATTAACAAAAGATGTAGGAACATTTAGGCTAGGACTTTAGTCATTTTATATTTGGTATGCATAGGATAGTGTAGCATAGTTAGCATGTCATAGGATGTTACGTTTAGCTGTCATAGATAGACTCTGTCAACGAAATAACCTACACAAAACAGGGAAGTTTGCATTAGTTCTCAATGAACTATGCAAACCCTGTTGATTGCATGGGCAGACCCGGGTTTACTATAATTAATCAACAACACCCCAACTCACTGGCCCTTTCGGCAACAGACCACGAAGCGATCTGAAGTCTCACCCGAAATGAATCTAATGGGTTGGCCAAGACTCAAGTGTCTTGGACCAGGTTCCGCACATCCTACTTTCCTTCTTCTCTACTTATGGGTCGCAAGGTCAGCTATAGCTGCGCATCGCACATCCCCTTCTACTCGCAGCCCTTTTCGTCGTGCGATTCTTACCCACGTTGCCAACTTCCACTTACTCACAATATCTCCAACTGCATCGCATCTCCGCACACCGCGGGACACCTAACCTCTCCTCAGCACTAAGCCATCAGTTCGCAGTTTCGCGCACCACAGCTCCTCTGCCGGTGCGATATCGCCTCTCTGCGATATCCTATCACTACGACTTTGCACTCTTAGCATTGACTATATCACGGTGCAAAACTCTACTTCTTGGAAGTTATATTGCGAGTAAATAGTTATATTGACTATGAGTCTTTAAACAGCTTACTAAAATACTTCAACTTATCTCTATCTTCTTGCATTATCATGAGCTGAGCAATACATACATTCACTTACTGCAACTAACATCATATGCATAATAACCAGGAACAATAAGCAAATACAATCACATTCATACAACACATAACACGCAGATTTAACATGGTTCACCCCCAGGATGGGAGTTACATCCACCAAACTGTGCTTCTATTATATATCTTGAGGGAAGTTAGCACAGTCTGCTGCACTGCATATGCAGTGCGAGATCTCTTCTAGATCTCTGGTCTATTTCTATCTCTATATTGCCTTTCTTTCAATAGATCCTTCCCTCTCTTTCCTCTCTGTGGATGGTTACATACAGACTCAAATGACTCACAGACAAGCTAAGTGTCTGGATCGTTACAGCACAGTCTGTCTGACTGACTCCTGAGTCTACAAAATAATCAACTGAACAACTAACGACTCAATCCTATGAGCCAACCAACTGGCTAACTGACTGATTAGCTAACTAACTAATCAACCAACCCTTTACAATACAAAATATATGCTTTTATAGGTGGCCCGAAGGTCTCGCCATTACAACACTGTGGGCCTGTCCCAACAGTAACCCCATACCCTAATTAGTGACAGTCGGTCCTCTCTGTCCTTGAGGTAGCCGCTTCCCGTCACACCACAGCTCTCTGCAGTCTTCCATGCTTCCTGGCACTGACCATGGGTACTATGCACCGCTTCTCTTTTTGTCCTTCGCCTTCAATGCTTGAGCCTCGTTGCTCCTTCTTCTTTATGAGGGTCGCTGAGCCCTCCTGTCTTCCGCCGCTGCCTTCAATGCAGTGGTTGAGCTTTCTTCTCTCGGCCGCTCGGGTACCGTTGCCTTCTTGACTTTTCTATCCCAAAAGTCATAGTTTTCGGCTCTGCTCTCCAGCTGGAAACGTGCTACGGCATCGTAGCTCTGCCTTGTCCTCTTTCCGCCAAAACTTATATCTTTCCGCCAAAACTATATCTTTCCGCCAAAACTATATCTTTCCGCCAAAACTATATCTTTCCACCAAAACTAGCAGCTTCTTCTGTAGCTGCGGGACCCTTCTCCAACAGTCCCCTAACACTTACTTGTGGCTCGCCCCCGAGCCACCTGGAATAGGCTTCTCCTACTGCAACTTGTCCTTCGCCTCCTGCGAATTGCGCTGTAACCTGCCTTGAAGTCTTGCGACTTCATTCTTCATCTCCTCAGCGCACTGCTTTGCCGAATCAAGCAATGTTTGATCAATCTTGGAGTCCTCTGTTCCTTCAATTTTCTCTCTGGTGGTCGTGAATTCCTTCACCTTCTGCTCAACCACGTCAACTAATTCTGTGATTTGCTCCTGAAAAGGTTGAAGTAGGTCAGTGATGTGCAGCTCCTTTTTTCTCAACTGCTGCACCTCTTGCTGTAATTGGTTTATCTCCTTCATCTTCCTCATCTTCTGAAGAGCTGCTGGGCTCTTGATTTCTTCTTTCATGGCGACTGCCATGTTCTCTACTTGCTGTATACTCTGCTAGATCTCGACCTTCTGTGGTGGCTCGTCTAGCTTAGCCCATGTGTTCATCGCATTTTTTAGTAGTACCCGGGCTTCGTTAATGCATGATTGTATCTGCACAGAGGTGAGTCGAAATGCTTCTACCCGAGCTTTTTGATCTGTGAGGGAGGTGTCTTGTAGACGTGCCTCAAGCTCAGCGATCTGCATCTCGTGGTCAGCCTTTATCCTGGATACTTTCTCATCCATCTTAACTACAGTTTGCTCGAGAACCTTTGCTCTTGCTGCGACTCTTTGTAGCTTCTCCGGGGTAGGCAGTGCGAACTCGATGTTGCAGTTAGGGAGTTCTATTGCAATATTCTGTAGTATCTGGGAGAGTTCCTGATCCTTGTTCTGATATGTGTTTAACTCGTCTACCTTCTTCTGATAGCTGGTGGTGAGTGCTGCGTTCTTTTTCTTTAGCTGCGCATTCTGTTGGTAAGTCGCAAGCTCCCTACTCCTGAGCTCTGCGCTTAGCTGCTATTGGATTCTGTGCAACTGATCAATGTGAACCTCTACAAGGTTAACCTCAAGGGGTTGCTTAAAATGGACTGGTGGGTTCGCCGTTGTTGCCGAGATTCTGATACTGCCTGGTGGGATCAACACAATGTTGAGGCGATCTTTTGCTAAGCTTTCCTCGCGGGGTATTGCCGATGCTGAAGCTTCTCCAGTGGGCACCTTTACTGGGGGAGCATGTGTCGTGGCAGCCTTCTCTATAATTGTTCATATGTCTATGAGCTGCTTTTCTACGGCGCTCTTAATCTTTTCCTGTGATTGCTTCACCTCATCAAATGAATCCTTGAGTGTATCACATGTCCTTGTTGCGATGAGTTCGTAATCATCTTCGGTTAGTGCCGTCTTCAGAGTTGGTTTTGAAATTTTTTGCTTCTTCCTCCCCTGCGTCGTTGTGGTCTCCTGGCTTCCATCCTTTGTAGAGGGCATTGTTGCTGATTCTTCCAGTACATCTCTTTTCTTCTGTCCATGTAGCGGTACTTCTGTTGTTTGGTGTGCCTCGGTGTCTAGTGGGTCTTTTCCTTTCTCTGGTGGGCCTGTCTGGTCGGTCTCCATTGGCAGTGGCATGGTATCTTCGTATTCATTCTGCCATTGGTCATCAAAACCCTTGATGACATTCTCAACATCCTGCATTGTCATTCTGAACCAGCCGGGGGCCTAGTCGTCCCTTTTAGTCCTTTTAGGCCTTAGGTATATTCTATGGCTGTCCGCCATAAAATTAAGCCAGTTATCATATGCGTCCATAGTCTCTGTGCTGATCCTTCGTGATTGCTAGATAAGGTTCTACAACATCAAATAATATTCATAAAATACTATTGCGTTAACTTATTTCCTTGCTGGACTGCTGGTGTCCCATAAACTGGCATAGCGCACCCCCCTGGGTGTTCCTCCTAGGATCTACGGAAACTGGCTGTTGGGCGGTTCCTTCCATGCGACAAATGCACACAGTATGAGCAGCCACGAGAAGTGGAAAGGGTGTTTGGCTTGATCCTAGGCTGCCAAACAATCTTCCTGAAACATGTTTAATAAAAATAACGACCAATTGAACTGCTCTCCTTCAGTAACTTGTATGGCCAGATGGATCACCGATCCTGTAACTTCCTTTGGTCGGACCTTGGTAAGCAGCCTGCCTGCAAGCAGCCCGACTGTAAATCTGAGTGTCTCATTCTGTAAGCTCATGACATCATAAGCCCTACCTCCTCGCTGTAACTGATACTTTTTAACGAGCGCTGTTGGCAGCTTGGAATCCTTGGTCTTTCCTGATACCTATATTTCAGGGTATTTACCAGTTTTAGACAGGCCAGTAACACGGTGTATCAAGTCGACATTGAGGTCGATTTTGTGACCGAGCCAGAGATAGCCTCCATGTACACATGAGAGGAGGACACGCACCACAGCATTAACCTCTGTGCTACGCCCAAAATGGGGTAGTCTCAACACGTTGAGCAGACCTGACTGCTCAAGGATCTGGACATGCGGCTGGGGGATGAATTCGTCTCTGCCTGTCCTTGGGTTCTTCTCAAGCAGAAGATACGAAGCTGGCTTGAAGTGAGGGTATGTCTTACCATCCGTTAGGTTGTAATCAATAAATTTGACAACAGCAGCATATCCTACTAAATCGCCATTTTCCTTTACTCGAGAATCTATTGGCGGTATAGGCACAGGAAGCTTACCGCTCTTGGAAAGTTTGATGTCTGGAGCGCCTTCAACTCGTGGTATGAGGTAGTCCATTGAACTACGAAATTCATCTTCCCTCTCGAACCCGGATTCCTCCATGAGCTGGGAATGGCTTCTCGTCTTCGGCTGTTCTCTGGTTCGGGATGAGCTCGGCGGGTTAGCTGTAGGTGGTGACGCCATAGCTCCTGCAAGGCCGTGACGCTGAAATCTTCTCAAAATGTTTTCCAGCGGCTCGTCCTCAGATGGGACCCACTTAGCATAAAATGGCGGACGTGCAATGGTTGCAACTTCTGAGAATCACAGCACTCTGTAACAACTTAGCTCGACACAGGGAATGCTTAACACTTACTCTCCAGCGCTCGGTTTTTTCTGCAGGCGTAACTGTCCCAATTGAATACTTTCTGCTTTTGTGCCAAATATGACAATCCCGGTCATAACGGTCATCTAGATTGGGTGTGCCGGTCATATTAATGGCATAGATAAGACCATACCCGTCCTTCAATCCTCAATAAATGCTAAAATCTGATCGAATTTTCCTCCAAGCGTGTGTACGGGTGCCGGTCTCGTCAGAGATTTTAGCAAATCTGGAAAAATTTAATATACTACTGCCAAATCTATGGTAGGGGATACCGGTCATTTCTTCATTAACTACCTGTCAGATAGTGACTTGAATAGCCCACTGTTGGTTGCAAACTGGGTACGTGGAAGGGGGAAACATCTTACTGCTGCGATACAACTCCGCATCACCTGCTCAAACAAACAATGTTTAAGAAAAACTCCGCATCACACATTTTTTTTTTTTTGGTGTAGACTCATTCCCGTTGCGATGCCTCCTTTCAACTACACTGGACATATGCACCTGCGCGGCTGGTTTAAGCTAGGGCTGAGAGGCGAGGCGGCTATCACTATAGAGCTTAATCCTCCTGCCATTGATCCATGTGGGAAAAAGCTCCCCGTTCAGCTAGCTGAGCTGGGCGGCACCTCCTTCTGTGACTTGTTGGATCTGGTATGGCCCCAGCCAATGCGTCTTAAACTTCCCTGGGAACTTGATGAATTTGCTGTCATAAAGGAGCACCAGGTCTCCAATCTGGAAAGTCTTGTTCTTAATGTGTCTGTCATGCCAAGCTTTTTCTCGGGCCTTTTGCACTCTCTGATGGAATCCAGTGATGAACCGGTCTTCTTCTAAGGCAAGCAGCTGTGCTAACCTTGCTTCGACTGTGTCTGTATCAGTCATCTCAGTAATCTGAGCGATTCTTAAGCTGGGAAGAATATACTCCTTAGGCATAACAGCCTCTTGTCCATATACCAAGCTGAAAGGTGTGTGTCCCGTAAGTTTCTTGCACGTGGTTCTGTACGCCCATAAGACAACGTTAACTCTGAGGTCCCAATCATTCCTCTGGCTATTACAGATCTTAGTGAGAGCATTTTCTAAAATCTTATTGAAGGCCTCCACTGTACCATTAGCCTGTGGGGGGTAGGGAGTGCTCTTATAGTGCTGGATCTGGAATTCTTCTGTTAATGCCTCAATAGTACTGTTCAAGAAATGTGTACCTTGGTCACTCATCAAGATTACTGGGCATCCAAACCTGCTGATGATGTTTTCAAAAAGGAACTGTGCAGCTGTAGCAGCATCACAATTTCTTACTGCCTTGGCCTCCGCCCATCTGGTGAGGTATTCTGTTCCAGTGATAATGTATCTCGCACCAGTGCGCTTCCTGGGTGGGTTGATTGGACCCACAAAATCTATAGCCCATTTGTCGAATGCGCGCAGCGTGACCTACGGTCGCAGCGGCATTTCATCGCGTCGCGAGGGTTTTCCTACCCTTTGGCAGATATCGCAGCATCTGCAAAAGTCCTTAGTATCTTTATACAATGTGGGCCACCACAAGCCTGTGTCTAAGATTTTCTGCGCAGTCGGTTTTCCAGCGAAGTGACCTCCTGCGGTGCCTGAATGAGCCTCTTTGATAATAGCGTCTTTTTCATGCGGCATTACACATCTGCGTAGGACTTCATCCGGACCTAACTTGTATAGGCATCCTGCAATGAGGGTGAAGTCTACTTCCTTCACAACCAATTGTTTCTTTTGCTGCTTAGTAAAGTCATCAGGTGCTACTCCTGTGGTGAGGAATTGAATAATGTCGGCATAGTACTCATCTGCAATCTGTATGGAAAACAATGGCGCATCTGGAAGATTATCTTCTAGGTTACTGGGCTCTTCTCCTGAGTCTAACCGCAACAGATGATCCAATCCTACATTCAGTCTTCCTGGTTTCACAATGATTTCAAAATCATACTCCTGGAAGAGGAGTAACCATCTGCAGATTCTTCCCCCTAACACTGGTTTATTGACTAGGTACTTCAATGCGGAATGGTCAGTAAACATTTTAAACGAGGCGCCCAATAGATAGTGCCTGAACTTCTGCAGTGCATATACCATAGCTAAGCCCTCCCTTTCTGTCGTGGTGTAGTTCTTTTCCGCTATTGATAGCTTTCTGCTGGAGTATGCGATGGGATGGTCAAGATCCCCTTCTCCTGGCTGGGTCAAGACAACTCCTAATGCGATGTCAGATGCATCCACATGTACATGGAAAGGCTTAGTCCAGTCCAGAAATACTAGGATGGGTGCTGTAACCATATTCTCCTTTAGTATGTCTAAACTCTGCTGGCATTCCTCATTCCATAGGAATTTTACATCCTTCTTGAGAAATTTCTCCATCGGCGCTGTAATATTTGCGTAGCCCTTGATGAAATTTCTGTAGTACCCGGTATGACCAAGTACTGTCCTCAGTTGCTTGACTGATTTAGGTGTTGGAAGGTTTACAATGATAGCGATCTTGGTGGGGTCTACCATCAAGTCTTGTTTGCACACAATGTGACCCAACAAGATACCAAATGGTGCACAGAATATACATTTTTTCAAGTTTAGAGAGATCTGATACTGCCTACATTTCTCTAACATCAATCTGAGATCACCTATGTGCTTATCAATGAGCCCAAATACAGTCCAATCATCGAAATATACTTCTAAGAACTTATGAATGTATTCTTTAAATAACAACTACTACTCTAGAAAATATAGCTGGTGCATTCTTAAGACCAAAGGGCATTATCGTATACTAGAATGAGCCCCATTCTGTTGCAAAGGTGGTCTTGGATCGATCTTCTGGATGTATTCTGATCTGATGGTAGCCTGAAAACCCATCAGTGAAGGAGTAGACCTCTTGTCCTCCCACGTTGTCTAATACTTCATCAGTGAACGGTGTTGGAAATGGATCATGAAGTGATGCATCGTTGAGTTTTCGCAGGTCAACACAGATCCTGATGTCCCCTTTCCTTTTCTTTTCTTGCACTACCATAGGGATAACCCATTCGCTTTCCTCTACTAGCTCAATGATGCCTGCTGTTAGCATTTTATCAATTTCATCCTTTACTTTTTCTTTGTAGCACGGATTCAATCTATATGGGCGCTGCTTAACTGGTCTAGCATCCTCCTTTAATGGTATCCTCATGACTCCCAGGTCTCCAACTATTCCCTTCATCTCTGTGAACTTGGTGGGAAATAGGTCCTGATAGTCGTGTAACAGATCTAGAATGTGGCCGACTATTTCCTCATTCCAGTAGTCTCCAATAGAGGCAAAATTAGGTTCTGCGTCTGTGCCAATATTGATCTTTTTAATCTTGATAGGCTCAGTGATCGCTGGAATCTCTAACGGTGGTCCTTCTACATCGCGAGTGCCTTCTGATTCTGGAATGTTGGTGTTGCGATGATTCTCCTCCACCTCCTCTGATTCTGATGTAAAATTATAGCATTCCAACGCCTCTTCTAGCTGGATAGTCCACTCAGGTTGGACTGGTACTGAGATGGTGCGATCCTCAAAAATATTTGTCTTGATTATGTCTAGGGCCTATGCAACACTTGGATGTTCTGACTCAAATGCAAAGGTGAGTAGGAAGTTGTCTGTCATAAGCGGCCATGTGGTTGTTCCTTTGCGCAGCTCGGTCTCTGTATACCAATTCCTTGGAATTGTATCCAATGTGTAAATGAATCTGTGAACCCATTCATCCTTTGGAATGTCCGACCAGTTCTGTTCACATGTTTGAATGTGTATCCTGGGGTCAGTTTCTCCTGTGTATTTCTGCTGAACATACTCTCTGTTGTCGAAAAATCTGATTGCCATCAGTCTTTTCATATCATCCCATGATGTGATATTCTCTTTATGCGCATACCACCATATTGCAGGTGTAGCTCGAACTGCAAGGTCCATAGCTGCGATCCTCTGCTCATGAGGAATTTGTTGCTCAAACTGTTCAAAAAAATCCTGGATATCCGTCAGACCATGATATGATGGAGTCTCAGCAATCTCGGCACCAATACATCGCAGTGACTTACTTATAAATGCACATCTGCACGATGAGACTTCGTAAAGTCTGTTCTGCCAGTTTTCTAGACCAGCATCTGAATCTGATGCGCATGAGCTGTCGCATCGCTAGCTAATATGCCCTTCTGCAGTGGGATTGATATAGTCATTCTGGTTTGCTGTCATCTGGTAGAGACTCTCCATATTGTGTGCCTCTTCCTCTGCTCGGATAGGTTCAATATATCTAGGTCCTTGGTAAGGATCCAGCGGTGCGATGACCCAGATCTGCGCATCCTCAAAGGTCATTTGTCGTTTCTTTAGGTCAATGACAGCTTTGCTGCCAATTTCCCAATCAATACTCAGTAGTGCTGGATATGGTCGACTGTCACCAATGATTTCTATAACCTCGAAGTCCACAAAAGTACAAACTCCATCAATATCAATTGGCACCTGCGATAGTCGACCCAATGGTGATACTCGCTGCTGATTAGCTAATCTCAGGTGGATAGGTGATAGGGCTAACTGAGGACTACCCATCTGTTCCCATGTCTGCTTGGTTAGAACATTCACCTCTGATCCCAGGTCTAAGAAAACCTCATCCATTTCAAACTCGCCAATCTACGCTGTGAATTTCATCTCTCTTCCTGTCCTTGCATGTCTTGTAATATTATGGACAGCGCGGTGTGCACTGCCCGAGAGAGAGGGTTGCTGACACTGATCTATCATACGCTGTAGCTCACGAACAGCTTTATCATTTCTCAGGAGTTTCAAGTAGCTGTGCAGGAAGGCTTGTACACTTCCTGTCGATTCATCCTCGTCACATCTTCCCAATGTGGTAGCCTGCGGTGCCTACTCAGAGCTATCGCTACAAGGTACTTGCTGCGGTACGCCCCTAGACGGCGGTGCCTGTGGTCCTGATAGTGTAGGTTCATCAAAGGAAGCCTTAGCTTCATGAAAGGTCTCCTTATTATTCTGTAGGTCGAGTGCGGTTGCTTTAGTAGGAGCTCTGTGCACCCACCCCTGACTTGTGTTCTGTCCGGTCTCCTGCAATGTGCGATGGGTGGAAGCACCGCTCCGAGTCACAATGTTAACTGCTGGTTCTGGTTCCTTAGGTTCAGCAGCAATAAGCTGGATGTTCTGGTGTGTGGATGGTTTAGGATCTCTGATCTTAGCTATCAAGATGGGACACTCTTCTATGGTATGATCATAAGATTTGCAGTAATTACAAGTAGTAGTGGCGTTCTGGCAGTCCCTAGCATAGTGTCCTACAATTCCACAATTATAGCAAGTGACTGGTCCACGACCTTGGCCAAAACCTCCTCCTCGTGTCAAGCCTCCTCCACGGCCTCGTCCTCTGAATCCTCCTCCATGGCCTCCATACGTCTGATCCGGCTGTGGTCATGTTGCTGGACCCTGTGTGTCTGCTTAGACTCTGTACACATCCTGTGTTCTTTCTGACAAGAGATCATAAGTTCGGCAATCTTGTGGATCATGCCCGACGGATTTACAGAAGATACAATATAGGTTTTTAGGTGTCTGTACATACTTTTGAAGCAAAGGGCATTGCTGAGGTGGATGTCCTTGTGTTCTACATATTTCACACCATGGCCCTTATGTTCGTGGTAAGGGGTTAGGAGCCCCTGACGCTAAGTATTCTGCAAAGACTGGACAGTTATCTTTACTGTGGCCCTGTGCTCTACACTTTATGCACCATATGTCTTGCATAACCTCTTTCCCTTTTTTTAGTTCGTGTATCTGTAACGTAAGGTTGGCCAACTGGGTCTGTAGAGTTGTCATGCCTGTACTGGTTTTTGCTAAAGGTGAAGCCCCTAGTTTCATTGCCATCTCCAGCACTTCATCTTGAGTAGTAAGTTTCTGCTGCATTAGTGGCATTCTGATATGAGGGAGCAGTGCGGCAATAAACCATTCCTTATGCTGCTCCGGTGCAAACTCAAAATTGACTTGGTCTATAAGAGCTTTGAATTTCTGGTCAAAGTCCCATACTGACTCTGATGGTAGCTGCTTAATATCCTTAAGCTCTGTGATGCACTGAGACTCAGACTTAGGTTTCTTAAACTCTTTAATCATGGCATTCTTGACCTGGGCAAGCGTCTTGGGTAATGTAGTGTACTTTATGTACCATGTCAAGGCTCTGTCTCTGAGTGTGGTGACCAACTGTACAAGTTTAAGGTTATCATCGTTGATTGTTTTAATGGTCCACATAGTTTCGCATAGGAACCAATGTTGTTCCGGGTCTTCTGCTCCTGTACCTTTAAATATAGGTAGCTTCATGTCGTCTCCCATTCTATTTCTCTGTGGGGGGTTCTGACTGACTGGGGTGCTACCACTCAGCGGTGTAGGTGAAGGTGCTGTAGCGAAAGTGGGTACTGACTGAGAGCTAGTAGATGGAGTACCTACGGGATTATTCTGAGTCCTTGTCTGTTTCTGAGGAGTATAGGGGTGGTAAGGGATACCCCCCTCTGGTTCTTCTGTGGTACTAGGGCTCTGTTGTCTGATACTGTCTGAACTGTCTTCAAATATAGGAGATCTAAAATCTACTTTATACTTCTTTCCATTACATGTTCGTCCAATGTCATCAAAATCACTTTCAAACTCTTGTGACATTACTATCTTTACTTATTCATCTGAGACTAGATCCATTGTTCCTTTTTCATATAGCAGCATCTTAAGGGACAAGTTTAGAGATCTTAGGTACTTACCGCGATATCATCTGAAGAAGTATCGTTCGGCTGCGCTGAAGCTCTTTCTCTGGTCAACTGCAAATTCTGTAACGTAGCCTTCTAGCACACTGGTAAGCCAAAAGTCTACTGCTCTCGTAATCGGATTGTCGAGGTTCTGTACGGTCTGAATCAGCTCCGGTTTCCAGACGATGTTTCTTTTTTTCTTGAATGTGTTCCTATCTATCAACTTGGATAACCAGTCGAAAAGCTCGTTTCCGTAGGTTACAAAAAATATAGCGTGTATGTCTGAAGCGATATGCTTCTCTAGCCAGGCCTCTGTGCTTAGTCCCGGACTCCTATTCTCTTTCTTGGCGAACTCCCTTAAGTCTAAATCTAGCCACTGGTGAAACTCTTCTCTCGTAGGATGCCAACAGAACATTGACTCCCAGTCGTTTAAACCGGAAACGGAACCATTTGTTGATTGCATGGGCAGACCCGGGTTTACTATAATTAATCAACAACACCCCAACTCACTGGCCCTTTCAGCAACATACCACGAAGCGATCTAAAGTCTCACCCGAAGTGAATCTAATGGGTTGGCCAAGACTCAAGTGTCTTGGACCAGGTTCTGCACATCCTACTTTCCTTCTTCTCCACTTATGGGTCGCAAGGTCAGCTATAGTTGTGCATCGCACCTCCCCTTATACTCACAGCTCTTTTCGTCATGTGATTCTTACCCATGTTGCGCAACTTCCACTTACTCACAATATCTCCAACCGCATCGCATCTCCATGCACCGCGGGACACCTAACCTCTCCTCAGCACTAAGCCATCAGTTCGCAGTTTCGCACACCGCAGCTCCTCTACCGGTGCGATATCGCCTCTCTGCAATATCCTATTACTATGAATTTGCACTCTTAGCATTGACTATGTCACGGTGCGAAACTCTACTTCTCGGAAGTTATATTGCGAGTAAACAGTCATTAGAAACAGACGTAAAGGAGTCTTTAAACAGCTTACTAAAATACTTCAACTTATCTCTATCTTCTTGCATTATCATGAGCTGAGCAATACATACATTCACTTACTGCAACTAACATCATATGCATAATAACAAGGAACAATAAGCAAATACAATCACATTCATACAACACATAACACGCAGATTTAACGTGGTTCACCCCTAGGATGGGAGTTACATCCACCAAACTGTGCTTCTATTATATATCTTGAGGGAAGTTAGCACAGTCTGCTGCACTGCATATGCAGTGTGAGATCTCTTCTAGATCTCTGGTCTATTTCTATCTCTATATTGCCTTTCTTTCAATAGATCCTTCCCTCTCTTTCCTCTCTGTGGATGGTTACATACAGACTCAAATGACTCACAGACAAGCTAAGTGTCTGGATCGTTACAGCACAGTCTGTCTGACTGACTCCTGAGTCTACAAAATAATCAACTGAACAACTAACGACTCAATCCTATGAGCCAACCAACTGGCTAACTGACTGATTAGCTAACTAACTAATCAACCAACCCTTTACAATACAAAATATATGCTTTTATAGGCGGCCCGAAGGTCTCGCCATTACAACACTGTGGGCATGTCCCAACAGTAACCCCATACCGTAATTAGTGACAGTCGGTCCTCTCTGTCCTTGAGGTAGCCGCTTCCCGTCACACCACAGCTCTCTGCAGTCTTCCATGCTTCCTGGCACTGACCATGGGTACTATGCACCGCTTCTCTTTCTGTCCTTCGCCTTCAATGCTTGAGCCTCGTTGCTCCTTCTTCTTTATGAGGGTCGCTGAGCCCTCCTGTCTTCCGCCGCTGCCTTCAATGCAGTGGTTGAGCTTTCTTCTCTCGGCCGCTCAGGTACCGTTGCCTTCTTGACTTTTCTATCCCAAAATTCATAGTTTCCAGCTCTGCTCTCCAGCTGGAAACGTGCTACGACGTCGTAGCTCTGCCTTGTCCTCTTTCCGCCAAAACTTATATCTTTCCGCCAAAACTATATCTTTCCGCCAAAACTAGCAGCTTCTTCTGTAGCTGCGGGACCCTGCTCCAACAAACCCCGTAAAAGAAGGATGAACCATTAACCTCTCTGAGTGGTCCCTTAAGGGATACAAATCTCACCACTCCACCCCTTGATAGTTAAAGGCAAGTTAGAACTTTTTATAAATAAAACCATAAACAATGAACAAAACAGATAATCATGAAGTAAGTGTTGATGTACTTGCAACTTCGGAATGTATTCACTTGTATATATTGTATTTCATTGGTCCCCGATGCTACTATTGGGAGAATCACTTGTATTTATTTCTACCTCGATGTTCCTATCAGGATAATTACTAAAATTCATGAGGAAGTACCCTCCATTGTAATTTGGGTCATTAGTAACCTAGTTGTGGTTAGTCGATCCTACATAACTAAGTTAGTATTTCTAGAAACTACATAACAGAGTCAAATATTAATTGAACAGAAGAATATAAATAGAGAGTAAGTCTCTCTATTTATCACAGTCACTCACACTAAGTTGTAGCGCATAATTGAGAGAGAGAAGAAGCTGAGACAAGAGAGAGAGAGAGAGACAACTATTGTCAGGAGATCATCTTTGTATCTTTGGGTTTTACTTTGGGTGCTCATTCTATCTCTAAGGAATTTGTGTGGTTTTATCCCTTATGGCTTCCTCGAGGAAATTATTTTTGTTCATTGTCTATTGTTATCGATTGATGTGCTTGTTATTCTCTCAAATAAGATCCTAAGATCATATAGCTTAAATGATAAAAAAAAATAACATGGTATCAAACCTAACCTAAGAAGAAGATATTGTGCAGATATAGAAGCTAGGGATTCTTATTCTTTGGGTCTCTCTCCACAATCCATCAGCAAAAGGAGGCTAGGCTAACTCTCCATTGAAGGGCGCATCTTTCTATCGAAGCAGAATTTGATTCTGGGCATTTTCAGTTTTTGATGCGGAAAATTAGGGATTTTTATTGAAAAGGAATTTTTTAGTGATCCCAGCATAGAATTTCTCTGATCATCAAAATTGAAGTTCAGAGACCAAGTTTGAAGCCTTTTAGTTAGGTAAAACTCTGGGAAAGTCAAACCCTAATTTGAACTCGAGCCTAAAAAAACCCTAAAATACTAAAACTAGTAGTTTTGGTAACATTCACTATATCTAGGGATTGAAGAAGTCTCATGGGACAAATTTTTCACAGGATGAATATAAAATATTGATGTATATTTTGTAAAAATTTGAGCCTCATATTCACTATATTATGGGAGATATGATTCCTCCAAATCAGGGTTCCAACCTCTTCTAGGATTCATCCCTAAATAGGACACCTAGGGAGAATTTCTATATCTAAGCTTACGAAGGTCCAAATGAAATTTCAGAAGATGTTCTCGATAGGTAATAGATGATAATTTTTATGGTAAAAGTTTCAGACCCCGATGGTGAAACAATGACACATGGCAGTCCATACAAGTTCGCTATACTGAATAGTCCTAAATGAAGTCACCTTTGGAAAACTCTCATAAGTCCCAAATGGTGAAACCAATTCTGATAAAACATATGGTTTTGGAAAGATAACCAACAAGGATAAATCAGTATGAAATTTTAGACACACAAGAGTATTAATTTCAGAGATACCACAGAAACAATATCAGAAATTTCTGTAGAATAATTTGGAAAAGTAGGGCTTCATGTTCTACGAGCTTCCCTCCACTGTTTTCAGAAAAGGAGTACATTGGATAGCTCACCTTGAAGAGGCACATATTTATATCCATTAAAAATTTTGAAATTCCAATTTTTGAAAATTAGGGTTTCTCTAACAGACCTTAGGCCAGCCAGATCTAGAACTAGGACGCACACCTCAAATCGGTAAGATCTATTCTTTTTCTATTTACATTTGAGGTTCTCATTTCAAAATGGCCTATCACACAAGCTTGATGAAAATCTTGGTGAAGTCGAAAAATTCCAATCATGGACACCTATATAAGTGGAGAGGTTCCAGTTCCAGAGGGAGATGAGGTTAAATCCTTACACAAGAAGAACTTGGTCAAGGCCAAGAAGATCATTGCTGATTCAATCAAGGATCACATTATACCTTAACCAAGATATTTGAAGGGAATAACATAAATCAGAAGATGAATTTAAGAAACTAGTTGAATAATGTGAAGGTCAAGAATGCAGAGACCATACAGTCATACTTTACAAGGGTCTCTCAAGTCAAAGAACAACTTGAAGTGGTAGAAGAAGAACTGGAGAATGCAGAAGTTGTGATAACCACCTTAAATGGCCTCCCAGATCATGGGATTCATTCATTCGAGGAATGTGTTCCAGAAGGAAGTGATTACTTTCAGCAGACTCTGGGAAGAGTGCACACAAGAATAAGCTTGACTCATAATAAGAGAAAAGAAGATGGGAGCAACTGAAGATCAAGCGCTCATGATTCAAAAAAGATCCCTCAAGCGATGACGAATATGAAGAGAGTCAATTCTTGAAGAACCTCTTATCCATATTAAGAATTTGGATAAGAAATGATGTTTTTATGAATGAAGAATATGATGAGGCTAAAAGAATGAGTCTACCCACGAAAAAAATAAAGATAATTATCCAATTTTCATTTCATGATATTGTCTTTTGTTATGCATTTGTTTATATTCAGTTGATGTATTATGCATGATAGAATGTTTGCATTAATCACAATATACTACTAATATGGGTAAGTATCTCATGGTTCTATACAACTCTCCATTTCTACTTATCTAGAATGAAACCTCTTTGTTGACCTATTGGATTAGTGCACAATCTCAATGATGTCTTGGTAGAGATGGAAGGCCTAGAAAGTTTCCATGATATGGATGAATGTTGTATTGGCTAAAATAGTTGCATGATTATATCTTTATGCATAATAATTTGTCATTATGAATATACCTTATGAAATGTCTCTAACCATACAAATAATGCACTTGACTTGTAAGAAATATCGCATACAATCACCTACAAGAAAAGAAGGATGATACTTGTTCTGAAGAACAAGTGATGACAGTTCAAGAAATAATACAAAATGAAGAATAATATGATGATACTTTCAAAGAAAGGAAGAGGTCTCAGAAACAGTGTAGTCATGAGACACTATTGAGCGACATCATTGATACAAATATTTCCAGCTATGAAGAAGTAGCCAAGAAGAAAGGGAAGGTGAGTACCAGTTCAAGAAGAATGATGTCTAGGATGCAGTATTGAGACTTGAAGGGAAGTCCGTAAGGTCTTCCATATGGATCTACAAGATCCATCATGAAGTAGATGGTAAAATCGTGGGATATAAGGAAATATTCGTAGCACAAGGCTTCTCGTGGAAAGAAGGCATAAAATATAAAGATACATTTGCAGGCATTGGAAGTTAAGACACATGACATGAAGACTCATGTGTGAAAATTAAGGAGGCCTTGTAGAAGCTCAGAAGACACCCATGGGATAACACATACACGAGGAGATTGAATATCACCAAGAGTGATGAAGATGTTAACCTTTACTACAAGGTTAAATATGAAAGCCTATAGAGGATGACAAGCTCATAGATGGGTGCAAGAAGAACTTTTGAAAAGGTTCAAGATAGAGGATATTGGTATATAGTGACCCTAGATGGATACATAGAATATTAGTAGCACAGGAAGATACTTGTCACTCCAGTATAGAATACATAAAGTATAAAATGCAAAGGGAGAATGATGGTCCACTTCAGAGGGAGTGACTGCATAAGATCCTGAGGTTCGACCTGGTATGATAGAATGGACAACTTACTGATGGCTCTAGGCTTTGCTGAGAGTAAAGAGGATTCCAACCTTTACTTAAAGGTTGAAGGCAGAATACTAGTGATTCTCTTGTTATATTTCGATGAATTGTTCCCGACAAAAAAATGAACTCATTAAAGTTGTAAGAAGGAGACTTGTTTTTGAGTTCGAAATGAAGGACTTAGATATGATGCACTACTTTCTAGGCATGGAGGTGTGGAAGAATGCGGATGGAATCTCCCTAGGAGAAGGGAAGCATCCAGTAGAGATCTTGAAGAGGTTCAAGATGATGGACTGCAAGGCCATGACCACACCTATGGCATCAAACCTAAAGCTATTGGGTGTTTCTTGATCAAAGTCAGTTGATGCCACAATGTATCGTCAGATGATTTGTTCCATGATGTACCCGACAAATACAAGACCAGATATTTTCTTTGCTATGAATACATTGAGACATGTTCACCTGATAGTTGCAAAGCATGCAGTGAGGTACCTAAAGGGTATAGTTGAGTATGGGCTCAAGTATGATACGAATCTGAAGATTAACCTGGAGGGTTATGTGGATTCAGATTGGGCAGGGAGTTCCATTTATAGGAAGAGAACTTTGGGATTCTGCTTGAGTATGAGATCAGGTGTGATATCTTGGTTTAGCAAGAAGGAGTCCTGCATGGTGCTGAGTACAGCTAAGGAAATATATATTTCCACTTGATCAACTATTAGGGAGGTAGTATGTTTCTTTTGAAAACTACTATTTTATTTGATTGATCTGACTTGCATTTTTGTATGATGCAGAGAGGAGAAGTGAAGCTCCAGTTGTTATTTAGATCGATATCTCTCGAAAGAGGGAGTTCTAGCATAGATGGTGAGACAAGTTGTCTGAGCATAAAATACTGACGAAGCTCGTAGGTGGCTCAGACGTAAAATGGTCCTGTAGGTTATCCTTAGATGTAATCGGTCCTCATGAAGCTCACAACTTATCCTTGGTAGTAATCATCCCTGATGTGATTCTATGCTAGAAATGGCCAGCGTGAAGTTTGAGTACTTTAGGGAGAAGCTTGCTGTTCTCCAGATCGAGGTTCCCTCCAAGGGGAGGTGATGAGTCTGAGAGCCTTTATGACATGGTGGGATTGGTTCCTTCCATGTTCAGATATAATTTCTAAGCCTTTTCGACATGGTGGTAGGATGGGCCTCCCATGGTTAGATATAAGTATTGAGCCTTTCTGACATGGTGGAAGGCTAGGCCTCCCATGGTCAGATGTGTGTGCTGGGCCTTTCTGACATGATGTGGTCAGATGTGAGTGCTGGATGAGCCTTTTTGACATGATGTTGTCAGATGTGAGTGTTGGATGAGCCTTTCTAACATGATGAGGTCAGATGTGAGTGCTGGGACTTTCTGACATGATGTGGTCACATGTGAGTGTTGGATGAGACTTTCTGACATGATGAGGTTGGATGTGAGTGCTGGGACTTTTTGACATGATGTAGTTAGATGTGAGTGCTGGAGGATCCTTTCTAACATGATGAGGTTGAATGTGAGTGCTGGGACTTTCTGACATGATTTGGTCAGATGTGAGTGCTAGATAAGCCTGTCTGACATGATGAGGTCAGATGTGAGTGTTCGGCCTTTATGACATGATGAGTTTAGATGTGACTGCTAGGCATGCCTTCCTAACATGGTGGTGGATGTGTTCCTCCCATGGTCATATGTAAGTGTTGGGAAGGGATTTCTGACTAGGTCAGATATAAGTGTTGAAGAAGATGAAGACCTACCTGGAGGCTATGCCTAAAACTAGCATTAAAAAAGGATCACTCTGTTGAACTTCCTGTGAAGATTAGAATTGAGAGATAACACCATTTTATCGAGATAGAATAAGTAGTGATGATGATGATACAATGATGATCCAGTGATGATCCATATTTGATGATAATCCAATGATGATCTAGTGATGATCCAACTTTAATGATGATCCAATGATGATCTAGATTTGATGATGATCAAGAGAATAAGACTTGTGTTGATGAATTGTGTTAAGAGAATACCTTCCTAGTTAAGACGGAGTGTTGATGCATTTGTAACTTCAGAATGTATTCACTTGTATATATTGTATTTCATTGGCCCCCAATGCTCCTATTAGGAGAATCACTTGTATTTATTTGTACACCGATGCTCCTATCAGGAGAATTAATAAAAGTCACGAGGAAGTCCCTTCCGTTGTAAGTTGGGTCATTAGTACCCTAGTTGTGGTTACTCAAGCCTACATAACTGAGTTAGGATTACTCAAGCCTACATAATAGAGTTAAATATTAAGTGAACGAAAGAATAGTAATAGAGAGTGAGTCTCTCTATTTATCACAGTCACTCACACTTAGTTGTAGTGCATAACTAAGAGAGAGAAGAAGCTGGGACATGAGAGAGAGAGACAACTGCTATTGGGAGATCATCTTTGTATCTTTGGTTTTTACTTTTAGTGCTTAGTCTATCTCTGAGGAGTTTGTGGGGTTTTCTCCTTGATGGTTTCCCCAAGGAAAATATTTTTGTTCAATGTCTATTATGATTGATTGTTGTGCTTGTTATTCTCTCAGATAAGATCCTAAGATTATATAGCTTAAATGATAAAAAAATAATAGTAAGACATAACTGGACCAACATACGAAAATGTATGTTAAATAGTAAACACTATCAGAGTAATCATTTAACCATTTCGACTAATATAAACATAGTGCATAATTACATAAAAATTACATAGGAAAATACATAGAAAGGTAAAGGAAGCTTACGATAGTTTGACCTAGTAAACAATGACAGACATATTCTGCAAAATATGAATTAATGTCCATGATATGTAGTATTTAACTAGCCTACAAATTTTTTTCGAACTTTGGGGACATTACAAGGGGTATCAAATCCTAGTTTCAACATTAAGAGACCTAATGGGCATGCCAAACATTTATTGCAAAAAAAAAATTTGTTTTTAAAATTTTGTTAACTAACATAAAATTTCTTGTTATTAAAACTTTTAATTACAGGATTCAAAGAACATTTTAGATCATGAATAGAAAATAAGACTACAGTCAGTAAGGAAAAATGAATACCCCCATTTGGGAAGAAGAACCGGTGGTTGAATTAAATTCTAATATACTGAAAACCATACAAAGTCTTCAAGAAGACTTATAGAGTTTCAAGGATGATAATATGAATGAAAGAAAAGAACAACAAGTAATTGATGAAGCTTTGTTGCGGAACATGACGGGAGGAATCCTACATGGACAACCCACTCGTTCAACCAATAAGTTTAAGAAATAATTTTATCATAAACGTGCTAGTATCCCAAAAGAAGAAGGGAAAGAAGAACACACCCTTGAACCTCCAAAAAGAGATTATCACAGTCTTTCTAGTAATAATTATCTTTCTCCTTGTAGAAAGAAATAGAGGAATGATGAAACCTCCAAAGAGAGTTCAGAAAGATAAGATCCCCTACCTATGAAGGGGAGATGAACACTGGAGAAAAAGATAAAAAATGCTTTCTCGATGTGATAAAATACTTCCGAGTACATAGCTACTTGAATGAGATGAAATCCTTTCTAGCCATCTATAATTTAAATGGAAAAGCATCTATATGGTGGAGAGACCTAAAGCATACTGAGAACGATGAGGTAAAATAAATACGATGGAGTAATTTTCACAGAATTTTTCAGTAGAAATACATGTTTGAAATATTCTTCGACAGGAAGGTGAAAGAGTTACATGAGTTAAGGATGGGTTCCATGACCAAGGATACTTTTATTAACATATTTCTGGATATGTTACATTATGTTCCATACATAAGTGAAAATACAATAGTTTTTAGGGTGCATTCCTCCCAACTTTTGGGAGAGGATTGAATTTGACATGCCTAAAACATTGGACACTACCCTACACAAAGTTAGGATTTGCTATGATCATGGGAATCTGAGGCAGGAAAACATCAACAAAAGTAGAGATAGGTCTAGGACCTTCTCAAAAAACTGTAAACTGGGTTTCAACCCACCACCTTACATAAAACATAACAACAATTTTCTAGCCAATAATAACTTCAATAAGACAGGTATAACATCGTATGTACTAGCTTCAATTTCTAACAAATCAACAGCAAATGGGGGAGCCAATGTTGCCCCGCTACAAATCAAATGTTGGAAATGCCAAGGGACCTATTATGCTCAAGACTGTAAGAACAATACCAATGGAGTCTTACACAATTTACATGAAGAACCAATGGTAGAGGACATAATTGGAACACCGAGGATTTATGCAGCCTTAAATGGTTGACATGCAGACCATTAGGCTATTATGGTTGAGATGGAAGGCAAGGTTTTCAACACTTCTATTTCAATATTGATTTACCTCAGTTCTTTTCGAAGCTATGTATCGCTTAAGATTGTTGATTTATGTAAAGTAGACAAAATTAAACATGAGAAAACCTAGCTAGTTTAATTAGCTATGGGTACGAAAGAAAACGTTTATGAAATAGTTAGATATTGTGAGGTAAACTTGAATGTTTTTCCTACGAGGATAAATTTGAATATTCTAACCTTGTTAGACTTTTATCATATAAGCTACCATTATGATCTTAGGATCTTTAACTGAGAGAATAACATGCACAACAATAAAACACAAGCACAACACAAGAGAAAAGAGACACAAAGAATTTTCCTCGGGGAAACCATAAAGGAGAAAACCCCACAACTTCCTCAGAGATAGAATTAGCACCAAAGGTAAAACTGGAAAATAGTAAGATGATCTCCCGACAGTAGCAGTCTCTATCTCTCACACTGAGAGAGATTTTCCTCTCTCACTCATGTGCCCCAATGAGTGAGTGTGTGTCCTAAATAGAGAGACTCACTCTCTATTTATATTCTTCCATTCACTTGGAACCCACTCCATCATATTGGACTCACTTAACAATTACTACTAGAGCTCACATCTTTAGGAGTGTCTAATAACCCTAGTGCCCCACAACTTGTGCGGACTTTGCCTCCCCACAACTTGTGCGGACTTTGCCTCCTCCGACAAATAAGGAGATTTATCCTGAAAACAATGGTGGGGACTATTGCCCTGAATTACAATGAATCACCTAGGGTCGAATTCACTAGTATAGTCTAATAAACCTAGGGCCCCACAACTGTGGGGACTTTAACCCTTGACCAATAGGAGGGTTACCCACAATGGCTTGACATGACTTTCTCATTATAGAAACTTCCTGAAATAAACATCGGAGTATGAAATGACTCAAGTACATTAAAATACACCCTGGAATGAACATCGGGTTACAATAGATAAGAAATACAAGTGAATACATTTCGTATTTACAATTACATCAACACTCCCTCTTAACTAGGAAGGTATTCTCTCAACACAATTTATTAGCACAAGTATTATTCTCTGTATCGTCTGGGTCATCGTCAAGTCCTCATCATATTCAGGTCATCTTCATCTTCAAGTCATCTTCATCTGGATCTGGATCATCACTCAATCTGGACCATCATCACTAGATCTAGATCATCACTCGATCTGGACCATCATCACTGGATCTGGATCATCACTGGATCTAGATCATCATCACTGGATCTGTATCATCATCACTGGATCTAGATCATCACTCAATCTGGATCATCATCACTGGATCTGGATCATCACTGGACATCGTCACTGGATCTGGATCATCACTCGATTTGAATCATCACTGCTAGATCATCGTTACTAGATCTGGATCATCACTCGATTTGGATCATCACGGCTGGATCATCATCACTGGATATGGATCATCACTCGATCTGGATCATCATGGGTGCTATCTCATGACTCTTCTCGTATCAAGAAGTTCTACAGATCCAACCCTTTTTCATGCTAGTTGTAGGACTAGCCTCCATGTAGGTATTCTTCAGCACTTATATCTGACCTACTTGTTAGAAAGGCACAGCACTCATATCCATCTAGGATGGAACACATCCTGCACACAATGATGGAAGAGTTTTGTACTTCCATCCAGGCTAGAACACATCATGCACACAATGATGGAAGATTTTTGTACTTCCATCCAGGATGGAACACATCCTACACACAATGATGGAAGATTTGCACACTTCCATCCAATCTGGAACACATCCTGCACACAATGATGGAATATTTCAACACTTCCATCCAGGTTGGAACACATCCTGCACATAATGATGGAATATTTCCACACTTCCATCCAGGATGGAACACATCCTGCACACAATGATGGAAGATTTCAACACTTCCATCTAGGCTGGAACACATCCTGCACATAATGATGGAAGGGCTTGCACTCATATCTGATCTTGTAGGAAGCAATCCTACAGTCATATCAGAATGCCCCCCAGTCCTCGACTGAGCTACTTGGTAACTGACCAGGTGCTCCATTCTCCTAGAGAAGGGCATTTTCCCTTACGTCCGAATTGCTCGTCGGAATGGACAACACTCACATATAACATGGAAGGAACCTAATCCTTTAGCCATGATAGAATGGTTCAGCCCTTACATTTGATCAAGTGGGAACACATCCCTTTATCACACCAGAATGGCTTCTCAGTCCTAGAATGAGTTTTCCTAATAACTGACCAGGAACCTCCATTCCCAGAACGACAATTGCCCTTACATTTGTCCTACTCGACAAAATGGCCAGCACTCATATCTGACATGGAAGGAACCAATCCTCTCACCATGATAGAATGGCTCATCCCTTACATATGACCATGGAAGGAACCAATCCTCTCACCATGTCAGAATGGCTATGGGTCTCGTCACTTTCCATTGGAGGAAACCTTGATCTGAAGAACACCAATCTTCTCCTTGAAGTACTTGAACTTCATCCTAGCCAATGGCTTCATCAATACATTAGCTATATGTTCCTCCGTCACAACATACTGGAGCTTCACTGCTCCCCTCTGCACCATATCCCTGATATAGTGGTACTTGATCTCGATATGCTTCGACTTGTCATGGAACACTAGATTCTATGAAAACTTCACGCAACTTTGGTTGTCACAATGTATACAAGTAGCATCCATCTAGAGATCAAATAAATTCGACAGTAGCTTTCATAGCCATACTGCCTCACAACTAGCTGAACAAGCTGCGACATACTCTGCTTCAGTTGTACTCAGTGCCACATAGGATTGCTTCCTGCTAAACCAAGAGATCACACATGCTCCCATATTGAAGCAACACCCTGAAGTGTTCTTCCTATTGATGGCACTTCCTACCCAATCTGAATCAACATAACCCTCTAGGTTAATCTTCTGATTCGTATCGTACTTGAGCCCATAATCAATTGTACCCTTCAGGTACCTCACTGCATGCTTTGTAACCATCAGGTGAACATGTCTCAATGTGTTCACAGTAAAGCAAATATCTGGTCTCGTATTCATCAGGTACATCAAGGAACGAATCATCTGACGATACATCGTGGCATCAACCGTCTCTGATAAAGCAACACTCAATAGCTTCAGCTTCAATGCAATAGGCGTGGTCATGCAGTCCATCATCTTGAACCTCTTTAGGATTGTCACATACCCCAATTTTGTAAAATAATTTTAATTGTTTTAATTTGATTTCCTAAGAGATTATGTTAAATTTAATGCTAAGTAGGAACTGATGACTCAGTAGAGTCAAAAGAAGTAGAATGTAATTCTGAATATTTTATTATTAATAAATAAAAAGTGGAGACAACAGCTTGGGAGAGCTGTTAATAAGAGTGTTACTGGTCAAACTGGTGGAAGGAAATAGGTGGAGAGCAAAAGACAAGTGGCAGCATCCTCAAACACTTCCTATGTTGCAAGTGGCAACTTCCCTACATTTGGGGTCATGATCCCCCAAGAAAGTGGGATCAGAGTAGGTGGCTCAATAAATGACAACTAACCCAAAAAAGACCTAGGAAATCTTTTAAAAGTACCCATTGAATAGAGCTGGGGTTGCTCGAATATTTTCCAGGAGAAGAATAATTCAGGAGGAATGCACTTCAAGGAATTCATTGGGGAAAAGGGAAAACTGTAAGGAAGGTGTTTTGAGAGATAATCTGCAGTAACTTGGTCTGATACAGCTTGCTAGCTGAGAGAATTTACTGATAAGTTCAGGATTGGTATCGAGTTTGAAAACTGGTACTTGATTATTGTTGCACCTAGTTCCAGCCAGGGAGACCAGAGCAAGCTCGGGGGTCCTGAGGAGTCGCTGTTTGAGCGCTCTCCAAGAGTTGGTAGGGAGGAATGACCTTCCATTGCTGTTTTCATCCAAGTGCAGAGAACAGGTTCTGTTATTACTTAAATTTATGTGTTGTTATCTGTGTATGATTGAATGTTGTAGTATAGCTTATGATGTAAACACTTAGATGGTTTAGCAATGAAATTTTTCATAGTTGGTTTAGTAATAGAATTAGTTCGATGAGAAATCAAACCCTACCTACGTTTTTCCTCATCTGGAGTGATCCAGACCGTACTCCAGCACAGGTGGAGAAATTATAAATAAATATAGTATGATGAAAATGTAGATTAAGATGTTATCCTGGAGATTAGAATGTTTTCTTCATCTATTATCAGAAGAAATATCATTTTACTAATAGTAGTGTGTGTTAGTTGATAAAACTATTCCTTGAACAGTATTTACTTTTAGTAATCATATTATCTCTTTTTTTTTAAAACCAAAGAGAAGAACATAATAGTTACGCTGAAGTAGGACTAGACTAGATAAACATGCTGTTTAATTTTATAGTTTATTTCTTTCAGTTTAGGATAATTTAACTACTATATGTCTAACAACAAAACTGAAAGTAGGAATAGTGAAATATTGATATAGTTCTACTGTCAAACCAAGATGGTTCTAGATTTTATGTATGATTAGTAATGTAACTAATTCATTCATTATGTTTTTATCTAACAGAGCTCAAACAATATCTAGAGCTATAATTCTAACTTTCATAAAGTTTAAACAAATATTATAATATATACACAAGCTAGATCATAGAAAGTTTGTTCATTGTTTTATTTTATATTTAATGACATCATAACTTAATAATATAAAATAAATACTAAGAGAACTTTTATAAAGTATTTAGCACAGAAGACATAAGAAATAAACAACAGAATATTATCTCTCTATGCTTTTACAAAATAAACTAAGTATAACTATCATTAGAAGCAATAGTGCTTAATGGTAAGATAACTTTCTTATAGAATACTTTCTTATTATAACTATATACAGACTAAGTATGCAGGAAATATACAAATTACAGGAATAGTATTATTATGTAATTAAAGTAATGTTTTTATCTCATTATTGTAAACCTGAAATAAAATATAAGTTCTGCACTCAAAGATTAACTGACAGTTACTTAAGAACTTCATTAAAAACATAAAGGCCCTATATTTCTGAAGGGTATAAACTATATAACAACATTTACAATTTCTTTAATAATAAAGTAAGTCAAAATATAAACAATGTACAGGAAACCCTAGCAATGAATTTTAAAAATATTACGGTTAAAAATCAAGTACATTATCGTGGTGGATGTAACAACAGAGTAACAGAATGCTCGGCTTATCGAGCTTAAGAAATATTCTAAAAAACATAATTAATAACCCCCCATAATTTACAGAAGAGCAATATAAATTTACGATAATTTTAAAGAAGCTGTAATATTTTTCTCATACTGTCAAATTAGGGTAAAAACCCTATTAATCCAAAATATACAACAGAGTTAACAACTGTAGAATCCAATTTAGTATTTTACTCGCGGCTGTAATTAAAAATCCACAGAGTGAGGCTTTTACAGCCTTTCCATTTATATATATATATATATATATATATATATATATATATATATAAACACAGTATTCAAAACAAGACAAAATTTACACTCACGGCTGAAGCCAGAGAACCCTGCGTTGAGCAAGGGTTTTAACACCCATTAAAAACAACAAATCAAATAACCAGAATAACCAAAACCCACAAGGATTATTCAGACCGCAATGACCAACCCAAAAGATCCCATAAGGGTTTGGACAAGGTAGAACATCCATGGAAAGTCCAGGGCTTACTGTAACCATTAAGTTGCCACTACCTCGTACCAACTACACAAAGAGAAAGAGACAGGTTTATACCTGTGAATTCATCACACTTTCTACTGTTAAAAATATATATCAAAATTAAACAGTTATATAAGTAAAGAAATGTGAAATAATAACGAAAGAGTCAATGACTCCTTACCTCAAATTTTAATTGAAATGTAACCACCGATAACTAGCAATGCAGCAACCAACACGAGGAGGAGACAGACTCTCATTTGCCATAGGAAAGTCGGAGGTTACTAACACTGTATTCACCAACAACGCCCGAGAGTTGAAGCTTTTGGCTGAGCAAATGTATCGCTTCGACCGTAACCAAACACTACAAACCCTATGTACCAAATACTTCAACACAAAACCTCGACTGCCACTGCCGAGCCCAAGGGAGGAATGACTTGCAGACTGGCAAAACACCAAGTGGAGCAAACGAGGGAAGTTAAACCCTGGAGCAAATATCACCAACCGTTACCCAAGTATCAAGCAGAGTTGTGACAGCACCTCTCTACTAAGTGTTAGAGACAAGATTTGGAGGAGGAACAGTAACAAGGGGAAACTATCAGCAACAAGAGGTAAGAGGCAAAGCAGTCGAGAACATCACCGCAGAGCGACAGGAGCCCAAAGGAGAAGGAGAGAATGACGATCTAGGGTTTGTTGTAGCCCTTTTAAACTATGCAATACATGGATAAGATAATGCCACGTACATCATTTAAATTCTTTCATGCAGTTGGTTTTTGGTCTATAGTTGCATCGTGCCCTCACTGGAGTTTTTCTTGCCAATCATTTGTTTACTGTAACGAAGGTTCTATTATAAACCTAGCCCAAATTCAACCTACCATACGTTGCATGGAGCAAATAAATTATTAATAATTAAACTATAAACCCTTTTCCTTTTCCATCATCGTGGTCATGGGGATCTCATGACCCTTGTACTTCATAAAGTATGGTGTTCATAAATCATAAGTCGAGTATTAGCCTTGTTTACATCATGGCGTGGACCTTGCATAACCCTTTTTTTTCTATGCTAAGCAAATAGTTTACCATCAAGCAATTATATCTTGGTAGCGACAAATTCTTGTAAGTATGTTTTATAAAGAAACTAATAATGTTTATTTTCTTGGTGGGAACTGTACTCACAAGTAAGTGTTCATTCCATCAAGTAGTTATAACATAAGCAAAAGTAGAACCAATATTTAACTTAATATGTTATGCATATAAAAGAGATAAAGGAAGCATTATAGTAAAAGATTATAGAACTTAGATTCTAGAGTAAACCTTAGAATCTTCATGGGTGAGGTCTATCCTATGATTCCTTTGTTCAATAAACATAGCATTTAACTGCTAAATCAACTTAAAATTTATTCAAGGTTAGTTTAATGGTTATGCATGAAAGAAATTTATGTAATCAATATTTAGTAAATTTCTTTCTTGTTAGTGTTAGTCTTTTTATCTTTGTATGATTATTATTGAACTAGCAAGATATGCTTTTAAGCATGTTAAGGCTCAGAATGCTTATGACTAAATCTGGAAATTTTAATGATATACATTCTAACCATATTTGAATGATACTTTCCAAGCAATTACAACATAGAAGAATTTAACCCTCCAACACTAGTATAAATTAAATGACTGTAGTATGCATTAAGGTTATAACCCCTTTAAATTTCAAAGTAATGAAAGTAGAATTTTGGTATAAAAACTATTTATCAATATGCACTACATTCATATCAAGCAGTAGCCCAGTCAATCATGGTGTAAATAGTAATTTTGTAAAATGTGAATTAGAACATTGACTTTATAACTCTGCCATTCTTACGATGCATGTAAAGAAATATTTAAGGCTTTTTACACTTGACAACTATGATAGACATCCAATAGTTCAGTAAATAACAAGAACTATAAATTTACATCTACTAGAAAATAAGGCAACTATATCCATTATTAACAGAACTGAATCTCATTTCTTAGCATCTTAAAAAGGAAGATAGTTTAATGATTTTACCTTGATAAACTTTGGAAATTGGTTAGTATATATTTTCTTTACTGAGCTTTTATTTTGCGACGAACTTGTAATTAAATGCTTTAGAATTTTGACATCAGCATCCAAACTTCTTACCTGTAGTTTGTAAGAACAAGAAACCTCTGCATTAGCTCAAAAGCTAAGTAAGCCCAGAATTTCATGACAGTCCCACCTTGTGGTCGCAAAGAGAAAACAAGTCAGTAAACTGAAAAGGAACCGTTCTATCAATAAACATAACCAAATAGATAATTCAGATAATGGATTCAGTAACATATAACTAATTAAATAATTAGTTTACTGCATTTTTCTGAAAATTATCCGTATTTTGAAAATTTTAAATTTTTTCAGAAAATTTGGGGTTTTGACAAGGATCTCTACTGCATACTTCCTTTGTCCACACCTCCATGTCTAGAAAATAGTGCATCGACACATAACAAGAGCATCACTGGTCTTCTGCCTTCAACCTTGAAGCAAAGGTTGGAATCCGCTTTACTCTCAGTAAAGCCTAGAGTCATCAGTAATCTAACCATCCTGTCGTACCATGTTGAATGTTAGATTTTCTGTAGTCACTCCCTCTGAAATGAACCATCATACTCCCTCTGTATTTTATACTCTATGTACTGAAACATTCTGTACCGGAGTGACAAGTAGCTTCCTATGCTACCAGTATTCTATGTATCAATCTAGTGTATAGAATTTCATCTTCAACCTTGTAGAAAAGGTTAATATCTTCATCAATATCATCATTTATGTGTTTCAATTCTTACTGGCTGCAAATGTCTCTTCGTATTCTATGCCTTCTTTTCATGGGAAGCCTCATACTATGAATCTTGCTTTGTATCCCATGATGTTTCCATCTACTACATGATGGAACTACAAACTTCTCTTTAGTATTGATACTGCATCATAGACATCATTCTTCTTGAATTGATCTTCCCTTTCTTCTTGGAAGATTATGCATCAATGATTTCATTGTATTCGTCATATTAATTTTCATCTTTGAACTGTCGTCACTTGTTCTTTGGAACAAGTCTCATTCTTCTTTGCTTGTAGGAAATTATATACACGATATTTCCTACAAGTCAAATGCATTTGTATGGTTAGAAACATTTCATAAGGAATATTCATACTGGAAAGTTCTTATGCATAAATATATGATCATGAAACTACTTTATCCAATACAACATTCATCCATATCTCATTGAAACTTTCTAGATGCCTTCCATCTCTACCAGGACAACACTGAGATTATGCACTAATCCAATATGTCAGCAAAGAGGTTTCATTCTAGATAAGTAGCAACGGAGATTTGTATAGCACCATGAGCTACTTACCCATCACATGCATATTAGTAGTATAATATCATTAATGCAAACATCCTATCATGCATAATACATCAACTGAATATAAACAAATGCATAACAAAACAATATCATGAAATGACAATTGAATACTTATCTTTATTTGTTTTGTGGGTAGACGCCTTCTTGAGCCTTTGGCTTCATCGTCTTCTTCATTCATGATAGCACCGTTTCTTATACAAATGATAAGGTGGATAAGAGGTGCTTTAAGAGTTGATTTCTTCATATTCCTCATCGCTTGAGGGATCTTCTTTGGATGGTGAGAGCTTGATATTCAATTGCTCCCATCTTCTCTTCTCTTCTTATGAGTTGAGCTTCTTCTTCTTCCCAGAGTCTACTGAAAGTAATCACTTCCTTCTGGAACACATTCCTTGAATGAATGAATCCCATGATCCTGGGAGGCCATTCAAGGTGGCCATCACGACTTCTACATTCTTCAATTCTTCTTTTATCACTTCAAGTTGTTCTTTGATTTGAGAGACCCTTATGACTGCATGGTCTCTGCATTCTGTATCTTCACATTCTTCAACTGGTTTCTTAAGGTCATCTTCTAATGTATGTTCTTTCATTCAAATATCTTGTTCAAGGAACGAAACATATTTGGTGTATTTAGGGAAGACACTTTTGGTACAAGTTGATCCATGATTGAATCAACAATGATCTTCTTGGCCTTGACCAAGTTCTTCTTGTGTAAGGCTTCTAGCCTCATCTCCCTCTGGAACTGGAACCTCTATACTCATGTAGGTGTCCAATCCATTTTCTTCAAAAAGATCATATACTTCCAGGCTTGGAAGTTGTCAACTTCCCCAAGCTTTTCATCAAGCTGATGTGATAGATCACTTTGAAATGAGAACATTAAATGAAAATAGCAAAAGATTAGATCTTACCATTTTGAGGTGTCTGTCCTGGTTCCGGAGCTGGCTGATCTAGGGTTTGTCATAGAAAACCTAATTTAAAAACTTGGAATATTCAATATTTTATTGAATAGGAAGATATATCTCTTCAAATGGAGCTTTCCAATGTACTCCTTTTCTGAAAACAATGGAGGGAAGCTCCCGGAACAGGAAGCCCTAGTTTTCCACTTTCTTTTACAGAAGTTCCTGTCACTGTTTCTATGATATCTCCGAAATTACTACTCCTATGTGTCTACAATTTATGACTGAGGTAACCTCACATGTCCCTGATCCAACACCATAGATGTCATTAGAATTGGTTTCACCAATTGGGATTTATGATCCTTTTCCCAAGATGACCTGTTACAGGATTGTTCAGAATAGTGAAGTTGTACGGATTAACACGTGTCACTGTTTCATATTCTGTCAAAACCCCAAATTTTCTGAGAAATTTAAAATTTTGAAATTTACATAATATTAACATAAATGTAGTTAACTAATCATTTAATTAGTTATATGTTAACAGCTTATTATTTGAATTCATCTGTTAGTTGGAAGAAAAATAAAATAGTTCTTTTTAGTTTACTGACTTGTTTCTTTTGCGACCATAAGGTGGGTCTGTTATGGAAAACTGGGCTTACTTAGCTTACGAGCTAACGCAGAAGTTTCCCTCTATTACAGATATATAGGTAAGATGTTTGGGTGCTGCTAACAACTCTCTAAAGTATTTAATAAAGATTTTATGCATACAATTTTAATTCAGTAGAGGAGTATATATATGCTAGTTAGATTTCTCCAGCGTAAAGAGGTAAAGCATTATATGATTTCTTTTAAAGTCTTACTGATAATGAACTTGAACTCTATTAGTACAGATAACAGCTATTTTTTTTCTTTGTAATAGTAGGAAAAATATTCTTATGGAGTTTTAAACTATTTGGTTTACCTATTAATTGTAATTACCAATTGTGATAATTATTTCTTTACTAGCACAGTAAAATGGCGGAGTAACAACGTCAAAGATTCAATTTTTAATTGTTCCAATTACTGCATCACACCATGATTGGAATTGCAACTGCAATTGTAGAATTATAAAGAGGTTTAAGTACCAAGCGGTATTTTTCTTAAATTCAAGAATTCACAAGTTTATTACTTGATACAAGTCACTCGTAAAGTCTCCCTTTAGTCTTTAAAATCTGTAGAGTTGAGGAATACTATTTCTAATCCAAGGTTAAAAGTTCAAGAGTAAACTTATAGATCATTCCCAATTTTTATGATACTTAAATACCACTCTATGATCCTTAGGAATATACTATCAAACAAAGAAGGCTAACTTACCCAACCTACCTATTATATAATGACTTACAATATCTTATATCATCTTGAGCTTCAAAATTTACAAAAGACTAATTGTCACAAATAAAGGTCTTATAACTAATAATAGGATTATTATTTTACCAACAAGGGACCTTTATAAGGTCAAGAATAAAACCATCAACATGTTCAAAGATCACTTTATATGATTGTTACAATTCTAAATTCTTTATAATATTATCCCTTTTTAACTCCATTTGTGAACTAGGTAAAAGATAGTAGGGAAAATAGTTTTATAAACCAGCTACACCATGGTAAACTATAAATTTCCTTTTTGTTTTTCATGTCTCATTATCATACTATAAAATCCTCGTATATAAATGTATTAAACCAAATGATAAACAATTATTACAATGTTATTTAAACATCACTCTAATGTTTACGTGGTTGATTAAATATTGCAGGTGGTTGACTATAGTATATCAAACCTTGAGGAAACCCCGCGCTATGATTTGGGTTGTGAACAAAATCATTGGTGATCTTTGTCGTGGAACTATAGAGTTCCTACCCACTGCATGTTCATTATTAAAAGGGTTACGTGGGCTTATCCCAGCCATGCACTGTTGTTTAAATTGGTTTGACTCAAACCCTAGTCTTCATTTCTCCATTGCCTTCGGGCCTCCGGCCACTTTGCAAAACCTCCTGGTTCATCTCGTTGCATGCACTGTCTGCTAGTCAAATCCTATGCTGGTTCAGTTCCCCGTGGCTCATCTACCGCATTGTGAGGAATATACTGTGTTGAATGGCTTGTTGTGAAATGTTTGGGTAGCGTCGCTTCTCTTAGGGTTTTCTCCATTGACATTCCTCGCCCGAACTCTTAACTGTGTAGGCCGTTTCCTTTACTTAGTGCTGCAATTCATCCTCCACCTTGACTAGATATCCATCGCTCCAGCGAGCTCCTTCTCTTCGGTGATAAATGAAGGATTTACCCTTCTTCCTGCTGGTGGTTTTCTTGCTATTCTGTAGTGGCCGTATTTCTATTACACTATAAGGTATGTTACAGGTATTTTCCAAACAGTTTTCTTTTCACAGTAATTTCTTGACCATCAATAATTAGAAAGGTTTTAAAATCACGTTTATTCTTTGTTACAGGGTTGGACCACTCGTCTTGGCATGGAAGGCGCGAAACTTCAACAACTGGCTCCTCCTGGTAAGCCTGGTTTTCTCCATGGTGTTCTCCTCCTTACTGGTCCTTTAGGGAAGTCATGGCTTTGACTTCGTGGTGTGTAACCCTAGCGGTTACTTTGGTTCAGTTAGTGAATCTGAATGCTGTCAAAGAGTTTCGACTCTTCGTTTATTATGGGATTTTGGCTGAAGCCAAGACTGTGGGTTTTGGGTCTTTGTTTATTTACTGTGTAAGTATGTATATATTTACTACTATTGTACAGGCTGTAAGCCTATTTTTCTGAATCGAAAAGGTAGCCATGAGTTACAAAGGAGATAGAATTCCATATTTGATGAATCTCAGTACTTAATTGTTATTTTTGACAGGGTTTACCCTGAACTTGGAGCTATAAGCTGTCCATGCAGTTTTTCTTGAATTATAATTTGTTACTGTACAGTTTTGAAAATAATATACTGTGTGTACTCGGCTTATTAAGCTTATCTGTGGTTTCTAAATCATATATTTCTATACAGTAAATAATAATATAATTATTATTATTTATTATAATACTTAAATTACCCTACCTGGAATGCTTATTACCTTCACTGCTAGATTTGTTCAGGTTCTTTATAGGTATCAAAGGAAATAATAAAAGTTCTTTGTGTATAAAATGACCTGTTGATTAAAAATTTTCAATACTTACTGTTAACTATACTATGTTTTTGTGAACAAGATGATTTCCAGTTATAGATATAGTTAAGCTTCAAGGTCGAGCGTACTGCCATTCTGGAAAATATTTTCTGTACAAATAAGCATTTGATTCTTACTATTAAAATACTATTAGGGTTTCTGTACTTGGTTATAATTTTACTTTCTAATAAATAAGAATTGTAAATGTTAAAGTATAATCTATACCCTTCATAATATAGGGTTTCTATGTATTTATTTTTACAATAAAATGTTGTCAGTATATTTATAGTTCAGACGGTATAATTTTAGTTCTGGACTGTACTAAAAATAATAAGAACCCCCCCTTTATATTAACAGTAATAATATTCCTATCATATGTAAAATAAAGGTATATTATCACTCATATAATATCTATATTATCTGTCTAAGATTACTAAAGCTTTTATGTTAATATTTTTAGTTTATCTTTAAGCATATTGAAAGATAACACTTCATTATTTAGATTCTTGTGTAATTTATGCTATGCTATATTTGTTCTTTGTAAGTGGATTGTTTTATTAGTTAAAAAGTTGGTTTATAAATCAAGAATTTAGTTAACTCTAGCTAGGGTCTATCTTATCAGCACAAATATTAACATTTGTTCGTATTCTAAATAAAAAGATTAACAGCTCTGGAACTTGTTCGAGCTCAGTTCCACATAAAAAGAAGGATAAAATGAAATGAATACCTCACAAAACATTCATAAAAATCTAGACCAGATTGGTTTGACAATAGTATCTAATCATTATAAAACTATTCCTATTTTCAGTTTATTATTAGACATACAGTAGTGAAATTATTCTAATTTGGAAGAAAGGACCTGTATGGTAAAACAGGAAATAAATCAAGTCTAGAATATACTATTTATTCTTTACAATATAAAAAATTACTGAAAGCAAAAATACAGTTCAAGGAAGTAGTTTTTGACTAAAAACTCATACAATTGTCAATGAAATATCTTCTCTGAAAACAGATAAAGAACTACTACTCTCCAATCTCATCATGCTATTCTTATTTAAATTTACCCCTGTGCTGGAATACGGTCTGGTAAAACCCAGATGTGGAAAAACACAGTGGGTCTTTATCTATCATCAAAATATTTCATTACTAATAACTAGAACATTTACATCACTGAACTAGTTAACTCTTATATCATAAACTACACATATAACATTCAACCATTCATAGTATTTAAACAAAGACATTTAAGTGACAGAACATGCTTGATCTTTGGACAACAACAGCAATGGGAAGTCGTTCCTCCCTACCAATTCCTGGAGAGCGCTCAAACAATGACTCCTCAGGACCCCCAAGCTTGCTCCTGTCTTCCTAGCTGGAACTAGGTGCAGCAATAGTCAGATTCCAGTCCTCAAACTCAGTATTTATTCCAGAACTATTAGTAAATTCTCCCAGCTAACAAGCTATAATAAACCAAGTTACTGCAGCAATCCTCTCAGAACAACTTCCTTATGGTTTTCCCTTTTTCCCCAATGAATTTCTTGAATAGCATTCCACCTGAATGTTTCTAATCTGAGCAGCCTCAGCTCTATTCATTGGGTACTTTTAAAATATTGCCTAGGTCTTTTTGGGTTAATTGTCATTTAATGAGCCACCTGCTCTGATCCCACTTTCTTGGGGGATCATGACCCCAAATATAGGGAAGTTGCCACCTGCAACTTAGGAAGTGTTTGAGGATGCTGCCACTTGTCTTTTTCCCTCCACCTAGTTCCATCCACCAGTTTGACTAGTAACCTCTTTTTAACAGCTCTCACATGCTGTTGTCTCCACAATTTATTTATTAATAATAAAATATTCTGAATTACATTCCACTTCTGTTGACTCTGCCGAGTCATCAGTTCCTACTTAGCATTAAATTTAACATAATGTCTCAGGAATATAATAAAACAATTAACATTTTTTTACAAAATTGGGGTATGTGACATATTCTATGTCTAAAATTTGGACCATAGAAATAAAATTTTGTGCCCTTTCTAGAACAGCTTTAGGAATTCCATTTGGACCTTGTTAGCCTAACCTATAGCAATTATCCCCAGGTGTCTTGTTTAGGGATGAATTTTGGAAGAGGCTAGAACCATAACTTGGAGATATCATATCTCCCAGAATGTAGCGAATATCATACTGAATTTTGGACACAGTGTTCATAAGGATTTTATCTTCAGCTCCTACAATTGTTAGCTCTTGATCCTTTGCCAATCTCGAGATATAGAAAATTTACCAAAACTTAGCAGTTTTAGTATTTAGGGTTTTTCTAGCTCGGGGTCAAACTAGGGTTTGACTTTCCTGGAGTTTCACCCAACCAAATTTCTTGATCCAGGTCTCTAAAATTTGATTTTGATGAGTAGAACAATCCTATTCTAGGCTCACTCAAAAATTCCTCTTCTGTAGAAAGCCCTAATTTTTGCATCGAAAACTGAAAATGCTCGGAATCGAATTCCGCTTTGACGGAAAGATGCGCCCTTCAATGGAGAGTCATCCTAGCATAATTTTGCTGATGGATTGTGGAGAGAGACCCAAAAAGTAAGAATCCCTAGCTTATATACCTATATAATGTATTCTTCTCAGGTTAGCTCTGATACCATGTTATATTTTTATCATATAAGCTACCATTATGATCTTAGGATCTTTAACTGAGGGAATAACATGCACAACAATAAAACACAAGCACAACACAAGAGACAAGAGACACAAAGAATTTTCCTCAGGGAAACCATAAAGGAGAAAACCCCACAATTTCCTCAGAGATAGAATCAACACCAAAGGTAAAACCAAAAAACAGTAAGATGATCTCTCGACAGCAGCAGTCTCTCTCTCACACACTGAGAGAGCTTTTCCTCTCTCACTCATGCACCCCAATGAGTGACTGTGTGTCTGAAATAGAGAGACTCACTCTCTATTTATATTCTTCCATTCACTTGGAACCCACTCCATTATGTCAACCTCACTTAACAATTACTTACTAGAGCCGACATCTCAAGGAGTGTCTAAGAACCCTAGTGCCCCACAACTTGTGGGGAATTTGCCTCCTCCGACCAACAAGGAGATTTATCCTTAACACAATGGTGGGGACTATTGCCTCAACTTACAATGACTCACCTAGCATTGAATTCACTATGATAGTCTAATAACCCTAGGGCCCCACAACTGTGGGGACTTTAACCCTTTACCAATAGGACGGTTACCCACAATGACTTGACATGACTTTCTCATTATAGAAACTTCCCGGAATAAACATCGGGGTATGACATGACTCAAGTACATTACAATACATCCCGGAATAAACATCGGGTTACAATAGATATGATATATAAGTGAATACATTTCGTAGTTACAATTACATCAACAATCCTTAGGATCATATGATATACTTATCAGCATGGTATGGTTGGAACAACACCATGTCATGCTCGATTGTTTGCAGAAGTCAATCTTGTGTATAGATAGCCAAGGGAATTAGGTAAATATTCAGCGCATACCTAAGAAATTTTTTGTAAGACAAATATATTCTTTACAAGAGAATATGTGCATTACGAAAGGTTCCAAACTATTTGCAGTGAAAATACAAGACATAGAAACTGAAACTGAACAACACATCGACGTCTTTCCAGTTCTCATAGAATTTATGGATGTATTTCATGAGGAGATACCAGGATTACCACCAAAATTAGAATTATATATTTCCATAGAATTGACACCAAGGTCAGTTCTAGCTTCAAAATCCCCTTACAGCATGAGCACACTAGAGTTGGTCGAACTCAAGTTGCAGTTATAGGAGTTGATTGAGAAGGGATATATCCGGCTAAGTGTGTCCCCTTGGGGAGAACTGATACTTTTCATAAATAATTATGGAGGTATGATGTATATGTGCACTAATTACCACCAACTTAACAAAATTACCATCAAGAACCGATACCCATTCCATATAGCACTCAGAATTGCACCTAAGGTTGTAGAAAGGCAGACCCTGAGGTAACAACAAAACCACTTTAGGAAAGGGAGATGGCTTCCCCGTTTCTAGAGGGGGATCTGTCAGAATATAGTTATCAAGGCCATATATATTGTCAAAAAATAGGATTTAGATATTGGTGGTTGAAACAAGGTAAGGCTATATTGGGCTATGGAGTCACAAATACCAAGAAACATAGAGTAGTATTACAGAGAGAAATTCCTATGGCTTGGGATACCACAACAAACAGCTTGACTCCAGAAATCAATCCTTTCCAATATGCAATAGAAATTAAATGTCTAACACTAAAGGATCAGACCTTGTACCTTATTCCAGACGGTTGAAGTAGATCCCCGTTGAGCTTTCCAACTTCAGCTTGAATTGATAGATTACTTCCTCAACAACAAGTAAACAATACGAGCATTCTATATATCATGTGTTAGATCTATTCTAGCTTATATAATCAATAATGTATAAGAATTTGACATAATCCCATGGATAAAATATACATTCAAACACACATTATTGGATAGGAAAAGATATTTCTATTAATATAAATCAGAGATTACAAGATACAACCTCTGACGGCATGTCTGCGAACCAGAGAAACTGAATCCCCCACTTGGGCCTCCACCACTTCAATCCTCCATCTCTCGATAGCAAGCTCACAAGCAAAAGGAAAGCTTGGGAAGAACAAAAAAGTGCTCCAAGGGACAAAGGGATGCAGACACAAGCATAAGTTCTGGTAACAATGGACTATAGTTTCTTTGCTCTCAATTCTCTCTTATGCCTTCAATGTACCAAGGCGTTCCTTATATAGCTTTTCAAAGGGATAATGAAAGGTCAAATTTGAGTGATCTAAAGGCATAGGGAAGGCCAGGATTCAAATGATTTGGATCCATGTCAAGGAAAACTCTAAAAGGATTTGGATTATGCACACATCCCGATTTACGCGGTTTTAGTGGTCAAACCCGCGTATATATGCGCTTATAGGTTTAGAAGTCGTGTGTATAATTTTTCATATGTTTTTAGGGATGATCAAGGAAAAATCAAAGGACAAAAAATGGTCCATGGGGTCTAAGGAGTCTGCAGCAATACAGGAGATGGCCATACAAAGTGTGATTCACCTGGAGTGGTGAAATCCGCTATAACAAATGCCCCATAATGTGTGAGGTCAGAGGGGTCATACGATGGCCGAAATACATTATAAGTCCATCCCAGAAGTGGAGTGATGAAGGATCCCAAATGAAAGACCATCCACCCAATTAGCATAGTACAATAATACAACTATGCATACAACTAAAAATACATATAGCAGTCCCGGATACATAAGAGTACAATGGCCATGAATAGGCATGAAACATGATATCACATATGTGTTCATCGCCATGTACAATATACATAGCTCAGAATCTCCATGATGAAGATATACAAAGGACCATGATCTCCAAAATGGCTGAAGATATATACTAGATCAAGATCTCCATAGTGGCTGGAAATGTCTGACATATACTGGAATCAAGTCACGAGAGCTGAAATCTCATGAACACTGGCATGATCAAGGAGGTAGCATATAAGAGATGCCACCAATCTGGAAAGTCTTCTACACAAACCACTATGAGTACATGTCCTACTATGCGAATAGAGGTGTTGAGGTTGAACATAGTAGTCCATAGTCTGATTACCGGTCATTAATGTATACCATTAATAGACGCGAGATCACCCACCGATAATGAAAATGGGAATCAACGTACTAGAGTGCAAACTAACAAGTGGGAATAAATGTGTTGAGGTTGAACACTTGAGAGAATCCATCGATCAGGGGACATTGATGTATTCCCAAGAACTATCGATGGCGAGAGAACCTGCCACTGATGACTGCAAGTCTTAAGGCACTCAAAATGACTCTAGATTCCAATACCAGAATAAATGATATGAATTCGATGGAATGAAATCCGCTGGAAGGATGGCATTAAGGCATCCCCCATCATCCAACATGAGGTACTTAGCAAAGCTATATAATGTGGAAGGACTCGATCATAAGGTGCATGAACTAGTAACTATACCAGGAATGGTCGACATGCAAAGTCAAGATAACTGAGGAATGGCTGACTCAAGTTTCAACTTCCTTCGAACAAGATCATAACGGCGTATGGTGACTGAATGAAGGCAGCATAGACTCGATATACAAACTGGGACATCTCTGCAACACATGAGGCATCGATAGAGGCTCCATAGGGACTGGAAGCTTAACTAGTCAGTGGAGATAAACTCAGATAAATGAGTACAGCTCCTAAATTAAAACTATAACCCAACCAATGTATGTGATATACAGTGCTCTGTTCAAAGGCGACATGACTCGACAGCTGCCAAAGATAACATCTTTCCTTGTCCGGATTTTTGGTTTTTTGATTTTTTTGGACTTTTTCAGTTATTTAAAAAGCTTGAAAAAAGAATAAAATAGCTTTATAGTTACAGACTAGGAGGAAACGAGTGTCATAAGGGAAAACAAACTAGTTCCAAGCAATGGAACATACCTATGCTCAATGCAAGGATACATGTGTAGGATATCGACACTAGGGGGAAAATCCCCTCCTGGTAAAAAGGGAATCAAGCTGCAAAGGATAAAAAAATGGCTCTGCATGGCTAGACATGAGACAATTTCGGGCTATATGGATGAAACGCAATGTCAGGGGAGCCAGTATAAAGCTCAATAAGGCAGGAAAAGCTCATGATAATGCATTCACAACTTGAAATAAGGGAGTCCTGAGGGAAATAGGCCAGCATAAGATCAAGAGGAGCATGAAGCTCTTGTGAAATGTCATGGCAGTACTATACAATAGACTCCCACACCATAAAGGAGAAAATGTCAGCATGGGCACTGAATGCAAATAAGGCGCTATCTAGTGTACCCATGGAAGGTAAATCTCTACCTCTCATATCATACCACTTCTAAAGTAGCAAGAAGGTTCTGTGACATAATAGAGTGGGTTCGTACCTAAGTCCATGATGAGATGGTCATAAGGTCATGAAAAATGAAAACAGTGGTGAAACCTAACCTATATGCTAGTTTAGACATGATACCTGAGATTGGTAGGAACAGGTCAATCCAATGGCTAAAACGACACTGAAAAATGTCTTCTACATCACCAATTATGTCAAAAACGGTCCAAAATGGTTAGAAAATGTCGAAACTATATAAAAGGGGGTAAAAATTTTCAAATATTTGAAAATTTTCTATAAATAGTAAAAAATATAAATCATTTGAAACTTTTACCCATTTGAGCTCTGATTTTCAACAGTGAATTCCAGGAGATCCAGCCGGCGGAATTCACTACCGTTTCTTCCAGGTATTTAATCATGCTCTCCTCTTGCATTTTGATATAATTGTTATGAATTTACATGGTCTAATCAGGTTTCTACCCCAACCCAAGATGAGCTCTACGGCCCACACAGAAATCAAGGTTTTTTCCATGTATAGGGATGGATATACGCAGAACATGGCCTCGAACCTGCGTACATACACGGCTGTTTTGAAAACCGTCATGTATGAGGCCATGCATATGGTTTTTCAATAAACTAATGGGAAAATTTCCAATTTTTTGTGTAGGATGGTCCTAAAGTGGAGAGAGCATGAGCATGGTGAAGTAGAGGAAGCAGTAAGGGTCGACTTAATGGCTCAACAAGCTTTACGTACATGCAGACTCTACAAGTTTTGGTGTCTTGGTGGTTTGAGGGCCAAACCAAGACTGTTACAGATGCTGGTAGACTATTGGGATCCAGATTCAGAGTCCTTCCATATTGATGGGATGTCCCTCACCATAGAGGTGGAGGACATATACTTTATCATATGGCTTTCTAGACGAGGGGAGGTGGTGAACCTTCGTTTCACGTTGTGGGATATGGGGTGGCCTGACTATCGATGAGTACATTGTAGTGTACTATTATCCAGACACCGATAAGGTGGGGATTCAGGTCCCTACCAATGCTATATAGGTGCTAGGCCTAAAGGCCATATTGTTGAAACTGGGTAGGATAGCCGGCTTAGCATCACTCCACCAGGCCTCATTGCCTCTGATGTTCTATGCAGTCGAGTGCATGAGACCCACTATTTACAACTAGAGTACTACACTACTGAGCAACATGAAACACCACCTCAATGAGTGTAAGTCAAGTAGGGTGCGGAACTTCAGGTTCAACAGTATTCTGAGCATGTTTTTCTTCGAGCGTGTTCCAGGATTGAGCCCTAGAGTGGACGTTCCTCTCCACGGGGTTTGAGATCCAGCCCAATGGCGTTGGGCAGATGCTATGCATAGACTGGGGGGTGGTAGGGTGGCCAACCCATATCCAGTTGACTTCTTTCCATGGTGGCGACAATAGATAGTTTCCATCAATGACTACCCCTATGCAGGGATAGATTTCCGGGGGGACCCGGACATGCCGCTACCACCAGGATCGACATATGGTGATATAGGTAATGAATATTGACCCTCACTCTTTTTAAATTTTTTGATTTATTTAATTTTTTTTTGTGTTTTCTTGATTATACGGAATCAAAAAGACATGTTTTTGTGCAACAATACATAGCGACATCTACCATTTGTGTGCAGATGTGGGACCACAGTGGCTAGAGGGCTTCCCTTGTCATAGATGGAGGGGAAGAGGAGATGACATCATGGGTGTGGATGCAGAGCATGACACTATTTATTACCACATTTTTGATGTATATATAAAAAGTTTTATGGTGATCAATTTATTTATTTACATGTGTAAAAATTGTGTTTGTGGTTAATTTATTGTGAATGAAACAAATTCCAATCTAACATGTAGTTAGCATATGAGTCAGCGACTTGATTATTATTTCTTGGAATGTGTATATATGTTATATTGTCAAATTGTCTTTCTAACAATATCACACACAGGAACCTTCTCAATAACGTCGGATCTCTAACATGGTACAAACCATTGAGCTATGACACTACTAACTCTGAATCAAGACGTACCTCAAGAGATAGAACACCATGTAGAATGGCATCCATTATGTGGAAAGCATACAATGCGAAACAAGGAAGAAGCAACGGCTTGCATGTTATACATCCAGTTCCTACCTAGCAAGAGATTGTAGTCAAGGAACGCATCAACTACCTAGACCTCTATCGCAATGGCCTTCCCTCCCAAATGGACTTTGAGGGAAGGAAGGATACCATGTGGTCTAAAATATCTCCCATCAAATGTAGTTAACATGGTGTTGGGATATAGGGCAGACCCAGGTTTTATACCATTAACTTTGCACCAAAAAAAAGACCCACAGTGTTGGCCCTTTCAGTAACAACCTGCGAACAGGTTGCAGTCTCACCCGAAATAGCTATGGGGTTCCGCAGAACCAGGTTTCCCCAGTGTAGGGACTATGTCCACAAAACTGCACTTTTATTCCACTTCTTACAAAACAACAGTTCTGATCTACACACTCAGCAGCAGATCCACCCTTCAAGTCTAACTGCGCACTTAGCTGCAGTTCCTTTCTTACAATCTCTAAGCTGCGCACTTAGCTACAGTTCCTTTCTTTACAAAACCCTCTGCGCACACAGCTGCAGAGGTCATCCATGCACACAGTTGGGACTTGACCTTAAAACCAAAAAAATAGATCTATCTCTTCACATCAGATGATCCTCATTTCATTAGATGATCTTGACATATTTACATGAGTGCCTATTTATACAAGTGCACTATTACAAAATTATGGGCTTACACCCAAATTTTATGGACAATTACAAAAAAAGAGGGCTTTGACTCAACCCCGACACCCCTAAGACTATTTTGAGTTGCAACTCTGCTTACAAGATTCCACAAAAACTACAGAGTTACCAAAATTAGTGACCGTTAAGGTGCGGGCCCCAAGAGGCCCCTAAGACTCACCAGTGTCCCGTCCCAGTACACTCTGCTACTTGTCTGGTAATAGAATCTTGTTGGGAAATATAGTAAACTATTGTCGGCTACTTGATCCTTCTCTAATAGCTCTTTTTGCACTCTACTGAGTTATGTATCCATCTGCCTCTTTGTAACCATAATCTTTAATTTTCATGCCTTCCTGCTCCCTTATATGCCTGTCATCATCATCATCCCTTCTGCTATTTCTACCATGGCCGAAGCTTGCTTGATCCTTCATCCTTTCACCCTTAGCAGACTACCGATGTTTCTTATGCTGCTGACTTCTTTCGCAATAGTTATGATGGTCATGGGAATCATTGGCCTTCTAAATCTATCAGCGACTCCATCCCTCAAACTACCTCCTGTTCATGTCCTATCGAACATTTGACCATCCACAAATTTGGGTCCTTAACAGACGGTACCCATGTGATTGCATGCCAATGTAGTTTTGAATACACTACTACATTTCGATCCAAAATCCGACGGTTACTTCCAATGGTGCGTGGATTTTTTCTTTTAAACCTACCAAAAAGCACAAAGTTAAATTTTTTTTTTTAAATTGTGGTCTTAAGCGACGGCTAGGCTCATAAGCGTCGCTTAAGCGACAGCTATCCTAGCAAGCGTCGCTTAAGTGACGGCGCATCCCTTATTAATGAATTGTTATCTACCTTGTTTATTTTTATATATAATTTAAATAATTAAATTAAATTTCATATATTTTATATAATTGGTTGTTTCAATATTTTTAACCATTAATTAAATTCAAAGCATTTGATTGATATTTTTTGGTCGACTCAAATCTTCACATGAAGAATGATATCTTCAAAGTGATTTTCGACAAATCTACAAAAGGTGAGAGGGCCATGCTTAAGCGATAGCTAGTCTCATAAGCATCGCTTAAGCGACGACGCTCAAGGAGTTATTCTCACCTAGAAAAAAATGGATTTCAATAACACACATGCATCTTAATCAATGGTCTCTAGATTTTGAGCTAAAATAGGAGATTCCATCATATGTTTTAGTGTGGGAGAGATTGCCGCATATCTCTTTTAACAACTATGCATTAAGAGCCTTGAGGCAATATGGAATAAGTTAAGAAGAGTTGTTGATAGAGTTGATCCAAGACCGAAGTTCTTTAGTTGTGCTTGAATTCACATTGAAGTATAACTTGAAGAAGAGCTCCCATGAGAGATAGAGCTCCAAAATAAATAAATAGACCCTTGTGCAACCATTCCACTATGAACATATGCCATTATAGTGCAATAGTTGTCATGATTGTAGTCATTTCAACAAGAACTACCCAAAGAACCTACCCTCAACCTAGCAGAAAGAATAAGAGTTTCAAAAAGCATCCAGATCCTTGAATAGAGGGAT
>LPNX010288048.1:356016-443018 GCA_001517045.1 Pseudotsuga menziesii | reverse complement strand
AGGAGGTTTGCTTTTCATCCTTGCAGAAATTTTCTTTTAAAGAAAAGAAAGAGAGTTCATTTTGACATTAGTTTTTGACATCTAGAACAACTTTCTAGCCTGCTAAATATTCCTTCATGTAATTTTTCTATCAGGACCTGCATAAATTGCACACAATATGCAAATTCCTTTGGCACTAGTTGACCAATTTTATGCTCCATACATCTCTAAATATACAGTCTAATGATAAGCTAAAGATGCGTGGGTTTTTTCTTATTTTCATGATTAATTTCACACTTGGATTGGTCATTTTATATAGGTATTTTATCTTATCCTATAAAGACTAGTAGGCTGACCAATGATACTAACATTCATTTCATTGTCTGTGAAGGTTTTTGGAGGGAGCAAGGAGTATAGATAACCATTTCCACACAAGTCCATTCGAGAAAAATATTCCTGTATGCCAGGATACCCACAATTCACTAAATCCAGTACAAATGAGATTTAGTAGAATCTGATGTTGCTTAAGTTTCACATAATCAAGGTGAACGCATTTCTAATTATGACACTTGTGACTTTTTCACAGGTTTGGCTGGGTCTCCTCAGTGTGTGGAATGTATCCTTTCTCGGGTATCCGGCTAGGGTAAATATTTTCAAGATCTTAGTAGAGTGTAATGGACCCAAAGAGGGAATGTCTAAATGTATTTGATGAGAGAACTTAATGGGTAATAAATGACAATTTGTAAGTCATTACAGAACACCCATAGTCATTATGATTTTAAAGGAAGAATGCATTCTTCTTCTATCTTGACCTTATCATCTACAGGAAGAGCATTATCAGAATATAAGGGAAAATACTCTACAAGGTGAGTATGCTACATTTGGATGACGATTCTTTAATTTATAGTTTACTTCTACGGCATCTTGGATGTAAACATATACAGACTGACCCAATAAAAAGTGATGGCTAATTTTTTAATTGTCCTTTCTATGTTTATCCTTTTGGGTATTTAGCTAAGATTTCAAAAGAAGTTACTCAATAATTTTTTCACTATGTTGCAAGAAAGGCTTACTGGGGGCTAATAAGGAGATATTATCATCTGATCTTGGCCTTAATAAAAGTAAAAAAACAACATAATTCTTCTACAATACATTGACTACAAGTGATACAAGCACCCATGGTGGCTTCTTAATTCCTTGTCGTGCTGTTGAGAAAGTGTTTTCTCCACTTGTATGTTACTTCTCAATCCTGTTGTAAATTAGGATCCTTCAAATGTCACCATTGTTAACAATGTATCTGTTTTTAGTGCCTTTTGGAACCTCCTTATGATTTCTTCTCATCATGATTTAATGTGTCAAGGATTTTCAATGCAACCATCAACATAAAAGCTTGTGTCCAGATATTTTCATGAAAATGTCTAGCCATTTTGACATATCTATCGTGGTATGTATCATTTAAGCAAATATTTGAGTTATAAGTGCTTTATTGGGCATGTAAAAATTGATCTTTTTCATGGTGTAAACTCAAAATGGTGTTTAATGGAGAAATTGCAAAGTTGCATGTTCGATATTTCTTCCTTGTAGTGAAATATCTGGAGTTAAACATGTGTTCTTCCTCAAATTGCAAGGAGGATTACCTATAATGTATTTGTCCTCATTTTGCTATGGTTTTGTCTTTAAAATGGTAGAGATATGAGCTTAGCACTGGTGAGGGATTTCAATAGTAGGTAGTAGGTATTTAAAAAAAAAAAAATCCAATACTGTCGCTTAAGCGATGCCTGCAGGTGCCAGTTAAGCGACGTCTGTGTGTTTTTTAAAATCCAATAACGTCGCTTATTCGACGCCTGTAGGTGTCGGTTAAGCGACACCTGTAGGTGTAAATGTTGTCAAAAAATTTCCTCACCGTCGCTTAATAAGTATTGGATAACCGATGATGTACATTCAACTGACGGATTAATAAGTGTCGCTTAACCGACGACAAGTTTTTGACACTTAAAAAATAATCAAAGTGTCCTACATGCGACAGGGAGGTGTCGAAAATCCGACATGACGGCCGTCGTATTTTTGGTCGAAATGTAGTAGTGATAAGACAAACAACACGCCTCCATTTTGCTGAGCCAGGAGGATACATCTCGGGAACCTCTGGGGTTTTTCCTAAGGGTTTGTGCCTTTCTTCGTTCCATTTAGAGCGAACTTCTACCTTAAATTTCTTCCTGGTTGAACATCTCTGAATAGGTGGATGTAGCACTGGGGGAGTTTAGATGCAGGTGGATTGCTGATAAGGTTCTACAGAACTCTCTCCCTGAACTCTCGTAACAATTCCTCGACTTCGCAATCATTCGACATGGTATTAACTATAAACTCAAGGAAATGCATAATGCAGGAGTCGCAGGCCTGGGTGGCTTCTTATAGAATCCTACGACAAAATCTGCCATCATGGTGCATTAAGGTCACCAAATCTGATGAAGCAGTGGTAAATCCTATTCACACAGTGCTGGATTTTCCCCAAAATCTCATCATTACAAGCAGTTAAGGCAGCTCACGTGCCGTCGCCGCCAAATCTAGTTTGTCCCATCAGTCACATTTTAGGCTGCGATAGACCTTTCTTCTTCGACACAACCACTAACTTCAGCTGCTTTACAATGAGTACCTTCGACACAATATTGACCTTCGACCCATCTTGACCCAAGCGTTAACTGAACTTTGACCTTTGAACTTTGAAATACTTTGTAGCTTTGAGAACAACTTCATTATAGTCTAGTACCCAATTTCAATTGTTCTTGGTACTTAGACTCTCCTTTTTGTTGTTACTTCTGATGAGGGGGTCCAGGCTTGTCCCTATACTTCTTTAATCTACTTCCATTCACCATGGAAGGTAAAATTTCTCCATTCAATTTAGCTAACTGGAATGCACCACTGTCGGTAACCTCCTAAACTATGTATGGTCCTTTCCAATGTGTTTTGAATTTACCTGGGAACTTCATGAGTTTACAGTCGTACAAAAGCACAAGATCACCAATCTGGAATTGCTTCTTCTTAATGTGTCTATCATGCCACGCTTTTTCTCTAGCTTTCTGTACTTGCTGCTAGAAACATGCAATGAATCTATCTTCCTCTAGTTCTAGCATCTTTGCCAGCCTTTCTTTTAACATGGCTGGGTCATCCATCTCTGTGAAGGTAGATATTCTGAGGCTAGGAACAATGTACTCCATGGGCATAACTGCTTCTTGTCCATAGACCAGCCTAAAAGGTGTATGGCCTGTCAAATTCTTGCAAGTGGTTCTATAAGCCCATAGTACTGCTGGAATTCTAAGATCCCAATCATTTCTATTAACATTGCAAACCTTCGTCAGAGCATGCTCAAGGATCTTGTTAAAGGCTTCGACGGTTCCATTTTCTTGAGGATGGTAGGCAGTACTCTTCTAATGATATACTTGAAATTCTTTGGTCAATGCTTCAATAGCCTTATTTAGGAAATGTGATCCTTGATCACTCATAAGAAATCTAGGACACCCAAATCTTGACAAGATATTATCAAAGATGAACTTTGCAGCTGTAGTAGCGCTACAGTTCTTGACTGGCTAAGCTTTGGCCCAACGAGTAAGGTAATCAGTTGCTGTAATAATGTATCTTACTCCAGATTTCTTTGCAGGGGGATTGATTGGTCCTACAAAATCAATAGCCCATTTGTCAAATGCTTGTAAAGTTACCTGTGGAACCAAAGGAATCTCATCCCTCCTGGATGGTTTTCCTATCCTTTGACAGATATTGCAGCTGTGGCAATACTCTCTTGCATCCTTATGAATTGTAGGCCACCACAATCCTGCTATCAAAATATTTTGAGCTGTAGCTTTTCCTGCATAATGACCTTCTGCTGCTCCCTGTTGCCACCTTTTCACACACCTGGATCACGTGGCATACATATTCAAGCCACTCGGTGTGTCCTTGGGGGCAAGTCTCGAGTCAAGGCTGTCACCTTGTTCTTGACTCCTCCGTTTAGGCTCAACTCCTAATGGAGCCAAGGGGGGTAGACCCTATTAAGTTACTAAGGATGATTACTTAGTGTGGTGATGTTTAACTGAATCAGTTACTTAGGAGTTCAAATATTTTAACTATAAACAATTGAAGATGACAAGATATGAAAAGTACACATGAAAGCACAAAGCTGATAAACAATATATATATGAAGCAAAAATGACCAGTGCCTTAATAATGGAGTCAAATCAAAGAGATCAATGTGCTTGCATGTGCTTGGAGTAAATGTTTTGCGATTGCATCTTGGTATGTTTTAAGTTAAAATTGAAGTATGAATTGATTAAATTAGGCTAAAAGGGGGACTCCATATATACTCGAGAGTACTTGGAGTATCTCCAAAACAAAACCTACACGACTACCCACAAGGAATATGTGGGCTGAAATGGAGTCTCTGGGGCTATGTTCGTAACGCACCCGTTAGAGTGTGACAGAGATCGGCGCCCTGAGGTCACTTTTCAGTAGGTTCCCGCTTCCTTTGGGTATTTTACCATCGTAAAGGTTTGATCGAGGTGTTGGATTTTCACCTGATGGTTTGTTAATTGGGGAAGGTGAGTCCTAATTATGCTAGTCACCCAAGTGATTTTGATACAACTTGACTGATCGGATGAACCGCAGCCAAGTGCAGAGCATACACATTGGAGTCTTGTAAATTTTAATAAGTTTTTAAGAGATGTGTTCTTGTTTAAAAGAAAAGCCTCCAAGAACCTCTTTCGATCCAAGTGGATCTCAATCGGGGAATCAAGGAGGGGTTAATTTTAAAGCTGCTGATAAACAAATTATAGAAAAAATAACACAACTACACAAATCTAGTTTTTTGATTAATCCTACCGCGAATCTCTTTCCCCTTTCGGGTCACTCGGGAAATCGTGGGGTAAGTATTATGATTAATTTTGAAAGTAAGATATGGAATATGGAATTAACAACAAGATCAAATATAATACCCTGCAAATCAGATCAATTCTAGTAAAAGGAAATAAGCAGAAAACGACGAAAATGGCACCGACGTGAATCCCCCAGGTGGGATGGGAAATGGGCTCGAAAGAGCCTATTCCAAAGGAAATTTTATTTATTAATGGTTAAAATATTATAGGACTGATATATAAGTTATTCTTGGTCCTTATACAGGTTGAAACCAATATCTTACAGTTATACAAAAATTTTAAGAATTTTTGTGACAAAAGGGAGACCCCTGGGGGGATTTGAGCGCTCCAAAAGCCACTTTGGACAGAAGCTTCTGTTCTTCTCTGTCATACCTGCTAAAGGAAAGTGAGCATGTTAGAATAACAAATTCCCAAAATCACTTTAAGAGTACCTTTGGGTCATCCTACTTTATCTCAAAAAGTAATGAAATTAAACTAGCTAAATCGGCGAAAAAGGAACCAAGGAAAGCAAGCTTTCCTTAGGATATTGGCCTGCTGTTTGTGCATCCAATTAAAAGCACTGATATTTCAGAATATTACACTTATTTAACAGCAAATGAAACTACCTTAACAGCAAGCTATGAATTTTCACTAAATTACTTGCGAAACTAAGGTACTTTTAGTTAGATCTCTTGAATTTGAACTTTATGAGCAAAACAGAACTAAGATCTAGAATAAAGGAGGGATCTTACTGATAATATTTATGTTTTTTCTTCCTGATGAGATAGATCAGATTAATAAGAAGCATTCAAAGTAACCAGTTTGAGGAAAGTTTAATAATTTTTAAAGGAGAGAAAGGTGAAGAAAGGTGCTTGTTGTTGAAGCAGATCTGCTGAGGGAACTTGGTAGAGAAGCACCGAGGGGCACAATATTAGAAATCTTTGCTGGAAATTAATGGAATCAAACCTGAACCATGGATATTCCAGCCACGGAAAACCTGTAAGCTACAACACAACTCCTGCAGATAGAACTATCAGATCTGAAGATACATATGAGAAAGGGATGATACAGTATGCAAATAACCTTATTTAACATGAAGGTATTAAATCATTCAAACATATGCAAAAAATAGAAAGTATGTAAGCTTACTTACAATGATCTATCCTTATGATTTCAGAAACCATTCAGGCAGACAATAATTAAGTGCAAAAAATTGGAAAAATAGCAGTTTCACCTCGAATGCAGCAAGACAATGGCAATCCACACATGAAAGGTACTCCACAATTGAGCCTCCAAAGCTTCTCTTTATTTCAACAAATGAAAATCAGTACATAGTTACAATGGCAAGCCCTTCAGTCTAGCTCTAACTAGCTTGGAAGAGGGAGCCTCAAGCAGGATTTATACAATTTGCAGGCCATCTAGCCCAGGGGGGGTACAATTCCTCATGGAATCAATTGAAATCAACTGATGGAGAATTCATCAATGCACAACTGAAGCTGGACTGAGCCTACTTGTCAACCGGGGGTCTGATCTAGCTGACACATCAAACCATACACTGCCACATCGGCCCATAGAGAAACCAGGAGAGTCCACATTTGTGGAGGAGAGAGAGAGGGTGCAATTCCCCATGAAGACCACTGTAGATCAACTCTAGATCTGATTTGATCCCCTCCTTTAGTCAAGGATTTGTCAGATCCATTCAATCTGCTCCAGATCTGATTGATTTCAGTCAAATCGGTTGAGAATCCATTGATTTATTGATTTTGGATTTGCTCCATTATTCATCAAATTATTAATTAAAATAATCAATAATTGATTTTTGGGGCTTTCTGACCTGAGTGATGGAAGATCACATAAAACTTAGGAAAGAGTGGGTCCATGGGTTTACATGGTGCTCTTAGCTTGAAAATGAACACCTACATGACTGAAACCGATTATTTGGCCCACTTTTATTATAGACTCAATTTTTCCAATGAAACTATTAAAAAATAGCCTAAGTTTTGGAAAAATTAAAATTAAAAAAAAAACACTGAAAAAACTAAAAAATTGAAAAATTGAAAAACACCTAGGGGGACTTAGACATGTTCATATGACTCAAAAATGATGTCTAGCATGCTTACACATTGACACATAGACTCTAATAACCTCAATAGGCACAAATTCCAAGCCAACCACCCCAACTTTGGAGGTATGGAGTGAAAAACTCAAAAATTATCAGTCGTTTATTCAACAACCAATAATAACCAAGGGAAAAAACACCCTGGGCTGATCGGATTGACAAATGAAGTCTAAGAGACCGAGTCTTTTACAGACACTATCATGCTAGAACATTTATTACAATTCCCTCATGGGGTATGAACATGTGATATAGTACAACAAGCACTTCCCAGAAGTACTTCCAAAGGTCTTTTTGAAGTCTGAACAAGTTAGTCGTGTCCGGTTCACCGGGCTCACTTGAAAAAAACCACTAAGTACAACTTAGGTGGTAACACTCCCGAATGTGCCTCAGCCAAGATCAATGGATTTTCATGTTCTAGGACACATCTGCGCAATATTTCATCTGGTCCCAACTTATATAACTGTCCTGCTTTCAAGGTAAAGTCAGCTGCTCTGACCACCAGCTGCTTCTTTTGCTATGTCATCATCTCAGGGGGTGGAAAACCTGTAGATAAGTACTGGACAATATCCTGAAAATAGTCATTGACCATCTAGATGGAAAACAACTGGGCATTAGGAAGACCTTCGTCCAAGCTAGTGGGTTCTTCTCCCGACTCAAGCCTCGACAAGTGGTCAGGCCCTAGGTTAAGTCTTCCAGGTTTAACTATGATCTCAAAGTCATACTCCTGAAACAGAATCAGCCATCTGCATATCCTTCCACCTAACACAGGCTTGTTAACCAAATACTTCAAAGCAGAATGGTCAGTGAACATCTTAAAATGCGATCCTAACAGATAGTGTTGAAACTTCTGCAAGGCATAAACCATATATAGACCTTCTTGTTCTGTCATAGTATAATTATTTTCTAGTGTGGGCAATTTTCTACTTGCAAAAGAAATAGGGTGATCAATATTACCTTTACGTGACTGAGCCAATACTACACCTAAAGCAATGCAAGATGCATCGACATGAACATGAAACTCCTTATTCCAGTCAGGGAATACTAGGATAGGGGCAGCTACCATCTTTTCTTTCAAAATATCCAAGCTTTCCTGACACTCAAGTGTTGATTCAAACTTAATATCTTTCTTCAATTGCTATTCCATAGGGGCTGTAATCTGAGCATATCCTTTGATGAATTTCCTATAATATCCAGTATGACCAAGTGTAGTGCGAAGTTGCTTAACAGACTTCAGAGGTGGAAGATTCACAATGATGGCTATCTTCACAGGATCCACCATCAATCCTTGCTTGCACACAATGTGACCTAGTAGACTTCCAAAAGGTGCACAAAAGATACACTTCTTTAGGTTCAATGAAATCTGATGCTGTCTACACTTATCCATCATAATCCTTAAGCTAGCTATATGATCTTTCAATAAGCCAAATATAGTCCAATCATCAAAGTAAACTTCCAAGAACTTATGAATGAATTCCTTAAATGCAGATATGACTACTCTGGAAAACATAGCAGGTGCATTCTTCAATCCAAAAGGCATAAATGTATACTGAAACAATCCCATTTATGCAGCGAAGGTTGTTTTATGTCAATCGTTTGGAGCAATTCTAATCTGATGGTAACCTGAAAATCCATCAGTGAAAGAATACACTTCCTGACCTTCGACATTGTCTAAAACTTCATTTGTAAAGGGAGTAGGAAACGGATCATGTAAGAAGGAATCATTTAGCTTCCTGAGATCAACACAGATTCGGATTTCTCCCTTGGTCTTCTTTTCTTGTACCACCATGGGGCTGACCCATTCTGACTCTTTGACAGACTCAATGATTCATGTTGCAAGCATCTTATATAGCTCCACCCTGACTTTTTCTTTGTACTTAGGGTTCAGCCTATAAGGGCACTGCTTCACAGGATTCGCATCAGGTTTCAAAGAGATTTTTATCACTCCTATATCACCAAGGATACCTTTCATTTCTGAGAACTTCGTTGGGAATAGGTCCTGATACTCATGGAGAAGTTGGGTCACTTTTCTTAACATTTCTTCATCCCAATAATCTCCAATAGTAGCATACTTAGGCATTTCTTCTGACCCAATGTTTACTTGCCTCGTCTTCAAGGGATGAGTCACTTATGGTGCTTCGACTGCTGGTCCATGGACTTCGCAGTGTCTTTCTGACTCAGGAATTTTTATGTTGTATGGGTCATCAGCCTCGTCAATTGCGAGGTTATAGTATTCTACTGCATTAGCTTCTTGTTCTTTCTAGTCAGGTTGGTACTCAGTTGTTTCATTACCATCAAACACCTTAGTGTGGATCAGCCTAACAGCTGCATCCAAAGCAGGACAAACCTCATTAATAGAAAATGTCAGTACAAAACTATCAACAAGACTTTCCCAACTTACAGTACCCTGGCGAAGCTCCACCTCTACATACCAATTCTTCGCGACAGGTTCCAGGGTGTGCACGAACCGATGCACCCATTCTTTGCGAGGGACATGCTTCCATTCTTCATAACAATGTTCCAAATGTTCTTAAGGGCTAGTCTGACCATTAAAATTGCTTCGCACCTCCTGAGGTTTATCCATGAATCTGAGGCAAAGAAGCTATTGACAAGCTTCCCGACTCTAAATATACTTCTTATGACCATTCCACCATCTAGCAGCTGTGGCTCTAAATACTGAATCTAGAGTTTCCATTTTCTGTGAATCTGGTACCTGCTCTGAAAATTGCAAAATAAACTCTTCGGGGTCTGTCAAGCCCTCAAAAATAGGTAATACTCTTGTCTGTGAGCCAATCCATCTGAGAGACTTGGTAATTCTTACACACCGAAGTCCATGTAGCTCATAAAGTCTATGCTGCCAATTCTCTAGGCCTTCATCTGAATCAGTCATGCAAGAACTATCACACTTCCAATCTATTATGCCTTCAGTAGTAGGGTTAACATAGTCTTCCTCTTTAGCTGTGATGTTGTAGATATGATCCAAAACATCCTGATACTCATCTTTGACTGGCTCTGTGTAGCTTTCTCCTTGAGAGGGGTCCAAGGGGACTATGACTCTCAAGCCTTTTCCTTCAAAAGTCATCTATCTGTGCTTAAGATTGATTACTGCAGAAATATCTATTGCCCATTCAATTCCTAGCAAGGCTGGATAGGGGTTGCTATCATCAATTATCTCAATGAATTCAAAATCTGCTAAGGTATTGACTCCATCAATGTCTACTGGGACGCTAGAGAATATTCCTAGGGGCGTAATCTTCTACTGATTGGCTAATCTCAACTATATAGGGGACCATTCAAGGGTAGGTTTTCCCATTTGTTCCCATGTCTTCTTAGTTAAGACATTGACTTCTGATCCCAGGTCTAAAATGATATCAGTCATGTCATACTCTCCTATCTGAGCATGCAATCTCATTTCTCTTCCAGTTCTTCTAACTCTATTGACAGTTTTTTCTTTACCAGAGCTTCCCTGAGGTTCACAAGAAGCAATAACTTTCTGTAACTCATTTAAAGCATTCTGATTTCGTAGGAGCTTCATACAACTCTGTAAAAATGTCGACAATGTACTTACTTTCTCTGTCGAAGCTTCTTGAGACTGCAACTACTGTTGATGCTGCTGCGCAGGTGCTACTGCTGTGCTCGGATCAACAAAGTCTTTTTTGGTTTCCATAAATGTTTCTTTTTCTTTTCCCACATCAAAGGTTGGAACTTTATCTGGGGTCTTACGAACCCAAGCCTCGTCAGGTTGTTTTTCCTTATTCAACACTTGTGTCATAGCTCCACTCCTTGTAACAACGTTAATGGATGGGACAGGTCTTTTCTCTACAGTAATCATATAAATATTCTGAGGAGAAGCGTTATTTCTTTCTTGTATCTTGGCTATCAGCTGTGGGCATTGCTCAATGACATGATCTACTGCTCGGCAATATCGACATGTCATAGTTGGGTTCCGATAGTCTCTAGCTAGATGTCCTACCTGGTTACAGTTATAGCACACAACCTAGCCTCGACCTCTTCCAGACATACCACCACGACCACGACCTCCAAAAGTACCTCAACCTAATGTATTACCACGGTAACCATATCCATCATTGCCTTGTGCATCATTTTGTACCCTATAAGCATCATATGTTCGCTCTTGCATAAGGTCAAAGCTGCGACATTCCTCTTCGTTGTGTCCTACTAACTTACAGAACTTGCAATAGGGATTCTTAGGGAATTGCACATATCTTTGTAGCAAATAGCAGTCTTCAGGTCGATGCTGGCCAGTTGTTCTACAAATCTCACAATATAGAACATTAGGGTTGAATGGGTTCGGCGCACCAGTATTCAGGTAATTTCTTAGCGTAGGGCATTGTTCCTTGTCATGACCTTCTGTCCTACATCATGTACACCACACCTATTGATGAATAGATTTCCATTTTTTCATGTCGCGCAGCTCCAAATCCATTTCTGCTAACTGCGCTTGTATTTGTGCTATGCCAGAATTATCTTCGACAGGAGCTGTCTCTAGTTTCATGGCAATCTCCAAAGCCTCTTGCTAATCAGCAACCTTTTGTTGCATGAGTGGCGTTCTGATATGAGGTAATAAGGCTGTAATGAACCATTCTTTATGCTGCGCTGGTCCAATAGTGAAACTAACTTGATCTAGCAGAAATTTGAACCTCTGATCAAAGTCCCAAACTGATTCACCTCGTCTCTGCTGAATCTCTTTCAATTCAGTTATACACTGTGATTCTGATTTAGGCTTCTTGAACTCTTTGATCATTGCTGCTTTAATATCAGCCAAGACATGGTTCTGAGTATTGGAAAACTTCATAAACCAAGTCAAGGTTCGGTCTCTAAAAGAAGTGACCAGCTGCACCCTTCTTACATCTTGATCCAAAATGTTCTTAGCTGTCCACATAGCTTCGCATAAAAACCAGAAATGTTCTGGATCCTCTGATCCAGTTCCTTTGAAAAATGGGAGCTTTATATCATCAATCATATGGGCCATAGTGAACTGAGGGGGGGGATAACTTACTGGGGTAGACTGACCTGCAACTGGAATACTCGGGCTAGGGTTACTACCAGACTGCGATGGGTTCCCAAGGGTAGCAGATCTTCGTTGCGAGGTTATAGGAGGATTTCTAACAAAAGGGGTTTCTTCAGATTCAGGGTCTTTTGGCGTATACTCGGTATTTTGACCTAGGGTATAGGATTCTAAGTTTCTCTTATATCTTTTACCACTTCGCAGCAAACCACTTTGCTCGTCGAAGTTACTTTCACTTCCAAACATAGGTTAGTAAAAACAATTCTAGCAATCTGATTCTATAAGCAATATGCCCTTCTCAGCCAAGAGCATTTTAATTTGTAGAATAAATGAATTTAGGTACTTACCCCTTGGTCCTTTGAAGAACTTCCTTTTAGCTTCACTAAAAGAGGTACTTGTGTCAATGGAAAATTCTGTCACAAAAGCTTCAAGGGTTCACGTTGTCCAGAAATCAACAGCTCACGATATCGCGTTATTCACTCTTTTCAATATATTAACTCTTGCTGGGGTTCAGTCAGGAAACTGATCTTCTTGGAAGTTCATCCTTCTCTCTGTCAACCTAGATAACCACTGGTGCAATTCTATGTGGATACTACAAAAGAAAATTTCATAAATATCATCAAAAACATACCTTTACAAGAACTCGTCTGAGCTACGACGAGGATCCTTATTTTCTTGTTCAACAAATTTCTTATAGGTATATTTAACCTAATCACCAATTTATTTTAATAAGGGCCTCCAAAACATATCCCTTCAGGTACGACGTAAATCCCTCTTGAGCAGATACTGAGTTCAACCGGAAACGGAACCAATTTGTTGGGCTATAGGGCAGACCTAGGTTTTATACCATTAACTTCACACCAACAAACAGACCCATAGTGTTGGCCCTTTCAGAAACAACCTGCGAACAGGTTGCAGTCTCACCCAAAATAGCTATGGGGTGCCATAGAACCAGGTTTCCCTAGTGTAGGGGCTATGTCCACAAAACTGCGCTTTTATTCCACTTCTTACAAAACAACAGTTCTAATCTGCACACTCAGCAGTAGATCCGCCCTTCAAGTCTAACTGCACACTTAGCTGCAGTTCCTTTCTTACAATCTCTAAGCTGTGCACTTAGTAGTAGTTCTTTTCTTTACAAAACCCTCTGTGCACACAGCTGCAGAGGTCATCCACGCACACAGCTGGGACTTGACCTTAAAACCCAAAAAATAGATCTATCTCTTCGCATCAGATGATCCTCATTTCATTAGATGATATTGACATATTTACATGAGTGCCTATTTATACAAGTGTACTATTACAAAATCATGGTCTTACACCTGAATTTTATGGACAATTACAAAAAAAGAGGGATTTGACTCAACCCCGACACCCCTAAGACTATTTTGAGTCGCAACTCCGCCTACAAGCTTCCAAAAAAATCGTGGAGTTAGCAAAATTAATGACCATTAAGGTGCACGCCCCAACACATGGTCGCTGATTTAGACAGCTCAGGAGAACCTAGACCCTTCCAACAGGACAAAGACATCACAGAAGCAGCAGTGCCCTCATCAATTATAGTACACTTGACGATCATATTAAGACATTCTACATGAACCAAAAGAGACACATAGTAGGGAAAGCGAGGATGAAGTCCTGCGGTTTCAAATTTGATCATCGAGGAAGAATCATCACCGTTCACACCAAGGGTAGAAAGCAATGCCTTCCTTTGTGAAGGACAACACTGAATCACTTCCAATGCAGACATTGCACAAGGAGTATGGCCCAATTCCTCGACAATTGAATAATTCTAGGCAGCTTGACCATTTGGATTATGCCCTGAACACTTAAGGAATCCCTTAGGAATGCAAGGTGCAGTCTTAGGTTTATCCATAGGTTTCTTAATATGCAAAGGGGACCCTAGTGGATTAGGTTCTTTTCCTGGGCTGGGCTGTGACGAACCACAATCTTTCACATGCGTCACAACTTTCGTAGCGCAGACCATATTAATGCACCCATGACCACTAGTCTCCGGCGGATCATGATCATCATCAGACTGGTCATGGGACTTCGAGTTCATATTTTGATTATGCAGTAAAGGGTTAGTTAGCACAGCTGGGCCTTGTGCCAAGAATCTCGAAGCTTCATCAATACGAGGGCACAAGTAAGTGAGGTGATCGTCCTTACACAACTTGCAAGGGAACTTAACCTTACATTTATCTTTCTTGTCCCCCCCAGCATTTCGATTGTTCTTGTCATTATTGTTAGAATTCTCATTCTTATGCCCACCCTTACAACTATTTTTACCCTTTTCTCTATTTCATCCCGGCTGCTGGTTACCCTTCTGGTCCGACGATTGCACAGAAAGTACATTCACCATTTGGGCAGGTTGAGACGAAGCCGTAGCTTGTCCCGAAGCATATTGGTTGATTGACAACTGACCAACTTGTTTTGCAACCGAATCTGTAGGTTTCGCACTTGCACAACCCACAATGCCATCGGCATGTGGTCTAGGTTTGACTTTGGGATCGAAACTAGAACGAGGAGCATTGGGAATAATATCATACAACAAACTGGACTGAGCATAGATCAAGTCCAGTTCCTGTGCCCTAAAAACCGCTTGTTCCTCATTCTACACTCTGGATGTGGAAACATCCTTCTCTATATATGGCAATAACGACTTGAGGAACCACTCGAGGAGGAATTCCGGTGGTATAAAAGCTTTAATTAACCTCTTACGTCTACGCCACTCTTGAATATGATCAGAAATATGTGTGGCTTTATCTTGCCAAAATGTCGACAAGAGTTTAGTACCAACGTCATAATGCACTGGTAGCTGGAAGTGATTAAGAAAAGTCATCACAAGGTCGTCGAACAAATCGAAAGCACCCCTAGGTAACTCTATATACCATTTCGCATCAGGCCCTGTGAGGGTGCATTGAAATAGTCTCAAACGGACTGAGTCCTGATGTAATGAATTCAAAGAGCACCATAGGTGAAACATAGTAACGTGTTCTCTTGGATCCTCTCCCAGCTTTCCCTCGAACTTAGGTATGTCTGAAGGAATATTGGTAGGGACAGCCGGCCAAGCCAAGTCATAAGCCACAGGATCGTTCGTCAGTCTCGATAATTCAGGAAGATTAAGCGTCATGAGGAAAGGGAGCCTAGGATGGTGAGGTCGATGGATCACTCCCTGATTCATATAGGGTTGACTACCACCATGGCCTTGTCCATTGTGTCCTCCTCCTGTATGACCCATATAGGGCGGCGTGGAAGCACCATAGTGAGGTGGACCTTGACTAGTTGGAGCTACGAAGTAGTAATTAGGAGAGTAAGCAGGTTGTTGATACCCACCTCCATAAGGTGAAGAACCCTGTTCATACCACGTCCGATAATAGGGTCCATAGGTCATCACATGCGATACCCGATGAGACACTCCGTAGGTAGGAAGATATGCTCCGAAAGTAGGGATATACATACCGGAAGTAGGGATATATGCCACAGAAGTAGTAATATGACCTCTAGAAGCATGAACATAGCCTCCCGAAGCAATAGGCAGTATGTAAACTTGAGACACAATTGGTCTAGTAACCACAGTACGGACCTGACTCATAGCCATTTTTTGACTCGAAGGACCACATGAATAAGGCGAAGGGTGGACATTTGAAGAACTAGGGATAGAGGATGAAGCGATCTGAGTAATCAAGTATGTACTACCGCCTATCGTCACTCGTCTCGGGTCTGGTATCCTAATCGTATCGCTAACTCTAGACCTAGGAGGGATATATGATGTAACTTCCACTACTAGGACGGAAGGGGCAATGTGACTAGCGCTTCCAAACCTCTCTGCATGGTAAGGAATGAGAGTGCCCCTAGGCATAGGGTTAGGCTCGAAGTTGGATTCGACATGAAATGCCAAATCATGTGTAGGGAAACTAGACATGCCATAACTACTGTAGCTAGTGCTGGCAGGTTCAAAATGAGTCTCGGTGTCCTCCGGCATTCCATACTGGTAACACATCAATGGGGAATCAGCCCTAGAGTGAGTAGGTCTATCATGCATGGCTCCTATCTCAGAAATCATAGGACCTAACTCAGCTAAGTCGAGTGAAGGATCATAAGTAGGAGTAAATTCCCCATCGTCTACACTAATGGGAGGAGATGGTTCAGGAATATCCTCTAAATGGTCTCCAATGGTGTGTGAATCAATGTGTGACATAGTCCACCTGGATTGTCTAGGTCCCTCTCCCAAAGGAGGAGGATAAGTAGAAGGCGAAATTTCTTGCTAAACGACGAGAATGGTGAGGAACCGCACTCGAGTCCATAATGACTCAAAAAATAGCAAAGAATCTCTATTTATGTAAACCCTAGGCCAACTATCATGCACAGAGCAATCACTAATAAAATCTAAAGCCAAATGCAAGTAAACAAGGGCTGGATAAGTGAGCTTCCGAATGAAGCAGGTATGTCTCGCCTAGGAGAGGCTTGAGACTCCCATACACAACAAGCGGAGGTATGTAACCAATTATTGTGGCCCTCAGCTTCAATGCGTAAAGTGACTATGCTGTCCAACCCCAACCTGGCCGGGACACTCACAGAATAACCCCTGCAAAGTACCCCCTTGATATCCTAGGTAAGGCCACTAAGGTCACCTCAATATAATCAGTGCTCAGGCAGACAGTCGCAAGCAGGATTGACCGTATGGGCAGGGTAGAAAAGCTCGAAACTCTCGAAAGAGCCCCCAGATACGAATACAATCCTGGAAATATCTTCGGTGCTACTCATTTATGACTAGGGGTCATCTCAATCAATAACTGCTCACACTGCCTCGTGCTTAACTCCATTTTAAGAGGAGGATCCTAAGAAACATTGATTATATCAAGGATTTCACACACTCACCTGGACAAACACATACATGTTGTTGTTTAGTGATCTTGGAGAATTGACTTACAATGAACTATTCCAAGATCCTAAAACCTAAGCTTGTTGGTGCACCCTAGAAAATAAAAGAGTGTAGTTCATTTTAATTTAGCATTGATTTTAGTTGGCTTTATTACTCAAAAATAGGATATGGTCGTGCAACTAATGGTGTTATGACGCAATAAGAAGTAAAATGCACACCTAACAATCAATGCAAACGCATTTTGTCCATGAAAACAGGGTATGCTACTACGTGAAATGCACAATTTTTATTCAAATGATGAATGCAAATTTTTCTATGTGAAGTTCTAACTAGTACTCCAAAGCAAATCTAGTGCAAGTACAATTCAAAGTGCAAAATGCAATGCATGATGATAAGCAAATGTTTTTGGATTTTTTGAAAATAAAAGAGATGCAAAAAGCAAAAGAATGATTCTACAAACCCTAGACTCTGCAAGCACACCCAAACAACACTCAAGCAAAGCATTAAGGTAAAATAACTCTAATGCACTAATCTCAAACAAAAATTCGAAAATGCCATGACAAGAACCTTCTTAAGAAAAGAAAAATTTAGCCTAAAAAAAACGTTTCTAGTCAGAAACAGAGGTCTAAACAGACTCAGGCAATGCCAAAGGAGACTCAGAAAATATCAAAATTCACCCAGCAACCAATTATCTTCCACAAAAAGGAAAAATCAAGGGCATACACGACTGTTCACAGTAAATCCGCGTGTATATGCAGAAATCGAAGATAAACCCGTGTGTATACGTGACTGTAAATCAAAAACTCATGTACAGGAAGAAAGGTGCATAAAATCAAGGCAAATAAACAGGCTGAGACAAAATTCACACCAATCAGACTCTACTAGGAATACATGCCCCCATACCCAACATAGAAACAAGAGAGAAAGAGCAATTCAAATTCATTGAATGCCGAGAAAACAACCCCCAAAGGACAACTACTAGGAACTCCCCAGCGGAGTCACCAATTCTGTTACAGAGATAAATTCCTATGGCTTGGGGTACCACAACAGATAGCTTGAATCCATAAATCAATCCTTTCAAATATGCAATAGAAATTAAATGTCTAACACTAAAGGATCAGACCTCGTACCTTATTTTGGACGGTTGAAGTAGATCCCCGTTGAGCTTTCCAACTTCAGCTTGAATTGATAGATTACTTCCTCAACAACAAGTAAACAATACAAGCATTCTATATATCATGGTGTTAGATCTATTCTAGCATATATAATCAATAATGTATAAGCATTTGACATAATCCCATGGATAAAATATACATTCAAACACACATTATTGGACAGGAAAATATATTTCTATTAATATAAATAAGAGATTACAAGATACAACCTCTGATGACACATCTGCGAACCGGAGAAACTAAATCCCCCACTTGGGCCTCCACCACTTCAATCCTCCATCTCTCGATAGCAAGCTCACAAGAAAAAGGAAAGCTTGGGAAGAACACAAAAGTGATCCAAGGGACAAAGGGATGCAGACTCAAGAATAAGTTCTGGCAACAATGGACTATAGTTTTTTTGCTCCTAATTCTCTCTTATGCCTTCAATGTACCAAGGGGTTCCTTATATAGCTTTTCAAAGGGGTAATTAAAGGTCGAATCCGAGCGATCTCAAGGCATAGGGAAGGCCAGGAGTCAAATGAGTCTGATCGATGTCAAGGAAAACCCCAAAAGGATTTGGATTATGCACACATCCTGATGTACATGGTTTTAATGGTCAAACCCACATATATACGCGCTTATAGGTTTAAAAGCTGTGTGTATCATTTTTCATATGTTTTTAGGGATGATCAAGGAAACATCAAAGGACAAAAAATGGTCCATGGGGTCTAAGGAGTTTGCAGCGGGACAGGGGAAGGCCATACAAAGTGTGATTCACCTAGAGTGGTGAAATCCTCTATAACAAGTAGTTTGCATAGGAAATGTTCGCAAGAGAAAGGTGGTACTTTGGTCACAGTCGATATGTCTTGGGTCTGGTGGAAAGGGACTAATGATGATAGTTCATCAATGCCGAGAACCAAAAATATGAATTCTACGTCATATTTGGAATAAACATCTGGTGAATGTCTAAAACAATGGCCATAGCATAAAATATGAATTTTGAACCATTATACACTAGTTAAAGACATGAAGAAAACATAGAGGAAAGAATAATAGGGAAAACATACACATAAAGAAAGAAGATTGCAGACTGTAACTAAGAAGAAGTCATGAATCATTACATTCCAAAAAATGCCCTCAGCTCTGTAACTTGTATTAAAATCGATCAAATCTACATAAGAACCAAAATCCCTACGGGTTCCAACCCTTTCACTCTATGCAGAGTGTATATTTATATTGTTCCTGGTCCCTAAGACTAACCCTGAAATAGGTCTAGAAACTAGTTACAAATCATAATCAAACTTCTAACAAACTCGGGCATGGCCTATCCACCATGATTGATACATACAAAACAAACAAGTATAGGGTGATAGGCATGCTACATTAAGTGGTAATGCAACATCTTTAGTTTCAGGTTCATTTGTCTTTGAAAATGATGGCTCAGGACAACTTTGGCTATTCCATACTGACACAGCTTGAGTTGTTTCTCCTTCTACTAGGCATGTGGCAGATATTTTTCTTTCTAGGATATTTGTGTCTATTCTGTGTTAGATGAATTTTCCTTCCTATCTTCACAGCTGTCATGAAGGTCTATGTTCCTTCTATGTTAAACTCTCCACCTAGGCCCTTGGTTTCCTGGTAACACTATTATAGGAAGAGGCTTAGGTAAATAGCACACTATCTTTGATAATGACATGTCCTTGAGGAGGCTTGGCATTCTTTTTATTCTCTTCTCCTAGGAGGAGGGTCCTCCTACAGGTCATATGATGCAGCACCTTCTTGGATTCATCATCACCCTAGATAAAGTTGGCAAGTGGAATTTAAAAAGATGATGATGAAGTCCTTTGACATCCTCTCCCCCCGTACGAGAATTCACTCCAATGGGTCACCTCTAGCAATGGTCACCATGTGCTGATATTATGGAGACATCGACCATGTCCGAAGGTTTTGGAGGGATACCCATTGGATAGGAAATTCTAGGCATAGCTCCCACGGGGGTGTTATATTTTATTAGGACAAAACTTCCCTCACCATCCTTTAGAGGTTCATCTAATGTGATGGACATCCTTGCCTCGACCTAACTGGTGTTGGAAAGATCTTCTAATGTAATGAACGTCATTAACCTGATGTTTGGAGCTCCCTTAGCATGAAATATTAAGAGAAGTAGAACCTGGGAGTGATACTCACCAACTAATAGAACACCTCAATAAATAGGATCCTCAAACAAGGTAGCCATTACAGACCTCCGCTGAGACTCTTAGGATTTTCAATAGACTAACATTCAACCATGCTAACATTTCTTCAACATTCCCAATCTATATCTTCAAATGGCCCTAAAAGTGGTGTTTATAAAGAGCTGGGAATTCAGACTTGACGATAGACCCGTCAAAACCCTCACACATGCCATCATTGAGTATCATGATGACAACATGTGTGGTCACATAGGTTTGGGATATGGACCTTATGTTGAGATACTAGTCATGCCACGCTTTCTGTTTTGGTGTCATATTGTCATCTATGGAAGTGACTTCTAGCCTTAGTCCCCATTATCTCTCATTTGGCTCATGGCACATGGACTAGACATCCTGCATCCATCTACCCCTTCTAATGACAGTATCATAATATTATTGTTCACCATGCCTCCTGCTTCATCACCATACTTCATGTGAGGGACTGTTGGAGTAGGGTCCCACAGCTACAGAAGAAGCTGCTATTTTGACGGATAGACAGTTTTGGTGGAGATATAGGAGGTAGAGCTATGACACTGTAGCAGGTTTCTAGCTACAGATCAGAGCCGAAAATCATGACTGTAGAAGACAGATAAGTCAAGGAAGACGACGGTACCTAAGCGGCCGAGAAGAGAGAGCTCACCCACTGCATTGAAGGAAGCGACAGAAGACAGGAGGGCTCAGCTACCCTCATAAAGGAAAAGGAGCAACGAGGCCAAGGTATTGAAGACAAAGGACAGAAAGGGAAGCAGTGCTGGTACCCATGGTCAGCGCTGGGAAGCATGGAAGACTGCAGGAAGCTATGGTGAAGAGAAGCGGTGCATAGTACCCATGATCAGTGCCGGGAAGCATGGAATATTGTAGAGAGCTGTGGTGTGACGGATAGCAGCTACCTCAAAGTACAGATACGTCGACTGTCACTAGTTAGGGTTTGGGTTACTGTTGGGACTGGCCCACAGTGTTGTAATGGCGAGACCTTCGGGCCGCCTATAAAGGGATATATTTTGTATTGTAAAAGGGTTGGTGGGTTGGTTGGGTTAGACAGTTAGACCATAGTTGGACAATTATATAGGAGTCAAGCTCTGGTTCTGTTATTAGCTTTAGTATCTTACTATAACCAGTAGCTGGCTCATAGAGCATGCATGTAATGATCCGCAGGGATCGACAGAGAGGGAAGAGTATATTGTAAGAGGTGCAATATAGATTAGAGAAGAGATATAAGAGAGAAGGGCTCTAGGCTGTGTGCGAAGTTACCCATAAGATCTCAAGCTACATATGCGGTGCAGCAGAACTGTGTTTACCTTCCCCTAAGCTATAAAAGAAACACAGTTCTGTGGACATAACTTCCATCCTGGAGGTGAACCACGTTAAAATCAAGTGTTATGCGATTGGTTCATGTGTTGTGTTTATTTGTTGCATCTGTCAGTTATTATATGAGCCTTGTTTACAGTTTAATGTATGTATGTGTTATTCAGTTCGCAGCAATATAGAAGGATAGACATAAGTTGAAGTCTTTGGCATGATTGTATGCGGGTTCATTTATGCTTTTCTTGAAACAGTCGCTAGTCGCAGTATTAAACAGCCTGGTATGTTGAGTCTTGCAAGTTGACACGAACAATGCTAAGTGCGCTGAGCCGTGGGAGTAGGATATCGCAGGGAGGCGATACCGCACCGGTAGAGGAGCTGCGGTGCGTGATACCATAGGTTAAGGACTTAGTGTTGGGGAGTAAGTTATGAGTTTCCTGGTGCACGGCAATGCGATAAGGCTGAAGTCATTGCGAGTCAGTGGAAGTTGCGTGACGCAAAAAGGGATCGCGCTACAGGATAAGAGAGATTTCGCGGCTAGAAGAGCTGCGAGACGTGGAGATCGCGCGACACGAGTAGAAGGGTCATGTGACGCGAAGAAATAGAGGCCTTGCAGCTAGAAGAGCTGCGAGTCGCAAATAGGATGCCACAGAACCTGGTCCAATACGCTTGAGTCCTTGGCCAACCCATTAGAATCACTTCGGGTGAGACTTCAGGTCGCTTCACGGTCTATCGCCGAAAGGGCCAGTGATCTAGGGGTGTTTTTGGTTAAATACAGTAAACCCGGGTCTGCCCACAAGAGCCAACAGGGACATACTTATATTTTGTTGTTGAATCATTAGGATAATTTTCTTATTATCATATGCATGATGCAGCAAAAAAATTTGGATTCTGGGGAGTGACCTGTGCTATGGAGCTGATTTTTTCAATCGTGGATCTGCTCAAATAGCATCTCGATATTTGATTACTAGTCTTTTACTCCTTTTCCATACTTACCCCAAAATATCACATTGAAAATGGTTCCTTGGAATGAGCAGATCGTAAACAAAGCTGCATCCTTCGTCTCTGATTCTCCCTCCTACAAATTTCGATGGGAAGAATCATTTCCATCCCTCCGATATGAAATGTCTTCAATCTCCACCGTCCACACGTAACAGGCATGTTATATTTCACAAATATTAAAGGTGATTTACTCTGTGTGTGTTCAATCAGTGGAAACACTACCATCTGTGGATATTTCCCCAACTCAATCTATATCATTGAAACTTGCCTCTATTTTTAAAATTTAACGGATCAAAGAACTCGAAACTCCACAAGCGCTTTGATCCAGCTGAATTAACCCTCTCTATTGATCTATCCCTTGTTCAATCTAGACCCTTGAAACCCGCGGTCATTTTAACCTATTTCACAAAAATACAAAAGTGACTTGGGATGTGCATGTCATTTTTTTGAAACCCACTATATCTGTTGATCTAGCTCATCTCCAGATCACCGTCATTGAAATATTATCTCCTTTCCCATGGCTTTGGCCACTCTGCACATACTCTTTCTTAAGAAATTTAGGACCTGATTTCCCTGTCTTTAGATATTTTCAAGGCTTAAAGGATCAAGTATTTTTTTACTGTCTTGCATCCTAGGATTTAGAGACAGCTCGAGGGGAAGTTTACTAAAATTTTTGGTATTATCTAAGGTCAAACGCTGCAAATTTTGGCATACCTTATCCCTTAAATCATTTAGAGCAAAAAAAAATGCAATGTTAACAAGTGGCTCTAGCTAGGGATTCCATCCTCCCTTTGAGGTATCAAAGAACAATGTAAACCAGGTGCCAAATCCATTAGGAGGCTCTTGAGACCTTGCTACAAAATTTCAGCATGCTCCAAAAAACAAAACCAAACCAACAATGAAGCCAAACTGGAAAATATGAACTAACAGTAAAACTTCTTTAAAAGGGATGCTCGTCATGTTGAGCTTATTCATCTACCTACCTACCCTACATACTGAACCTCAATGCCCAATCAATTAAATTCTGACTTTCGATGAATCTAGCCAAGAAAATGGTCCCATAAACCTGCCTTCTCTTCATGCCGTACGAAAAATAGAACTGAAAGACCTGGAGGCATAAGGTTATAATAAATAAATTGATATTTACAGTAAATATATAACCAGTCATTACCATTTCCCAACCTCTCCATGTAGTCTGCAACTGGATCATAAAATCCCTAAAGGCCTCCAAATACTTCTACCATTTGTTTATCACGACATAAATGTTCCAACTGCCACTCTTCTAGCACCCTGCCAAAATGTCACTTAAGAAAACCATGCAAGGAGAGCCCTGGATCACTTGCAATCACATCATCAACCTTTTTGTGTAAAATATTATAATTTAAAACTTGATCCTTTATAAGTGCTTTGAAGAAAATAGCATTGTATTCTTTGATAGAATCGGGAAAATCAATTTTTGAATATAAAGCGCATGAATAAGTGTCGCATATGGAATCATCCTTAGCTTGTTGGTGACCTTCCTGACTGAAAAACATTTCCATATAATCGGTGATAGGATCATATAAAATTCAATAGCCTCTAGAGAATTATGTTGTTTGATTATCTTGAGAAAAATACTCAGGAAGTACCCTCCCTTGCCCATAGTGGGATTGGTTTCCAAAGGAACCATGCAGAGAGTACTTATGAAACTTCTCAAATGAGGCATCATGACTCACGCTCCAACTTTCTGAAGTTAGAACTTCATCCTTTGGACATGCTTCAGCAAAGACACAATCATTCTCCTCAACAGGATCAAGCAAACAAAACACTTTCCCCTAAAACGAAGTTTTTGAATTTGAAAAATATGGAGAAGCATTTATTTTAGAACCCTCACTTCCTTTCCTATTAGGTCTTGGAGTTACAAAATATACGGTTGTTTTCTTAGTCCTGGTGTCCAAGTATTTATCATCATATTCATCATATATAGGTGGGCTGAAATCTTCTTTGAAATCACCATGGACATAACTTACAACAAGATGGAGTATTTAGAAAACAAGCTAGTATAAATACATACCTTTTCATCAATATGATGATCCTCTTTTTGTTTACCGAAAAAAGGGATGGGTTTCCAAGAGAGTGTTTCTTCCATCTCATGCAGCTCAACCAGGTCTGATTCTTTGCCAATCCTATCATTACAGCTATGGTCTAGGAGCCTCTTTGACATCCTAAGATTCTCTTCCACCTCCAATGAATCAGAAAAGATGTGCTGCAGTGTGACTAATTTTCTCTCCAAAATAAATAAAGATAATTCGAGAGGGAATACAGATGCATAATGCAACTTGGCATCACCTTCTAATGGTTGAATTTCCTTTGGCATACTATAATAACATATTTCAAACCTCCTTTTGAAACTTGACATAGTTTCACCTTTATGTTTCTTCATATAATAAAACTTTGAGAGTATTTGGTCCAATGATATTCCTTCACCCCAAAATCCTAAAATTGCATGAGAGAACTCTCCCCATGTAGTGATGGATCTAGGTTGCAATTGTCTAAACCATTTCTTAACATTTCCTTGTAAATATTGGGAAAAATATCTCATACAAACATCATCATGCTCTGTCTCAAAGAGGTCAAGGAAATACTCAAAGACTTGTAATGTTTCTCGGCTATAAGTTCCTTATATTCTCCATCAAAATTTGGAAGGTATTTGTAGTGTCTTGTAGGAAATTCATGAAGAATGTGAGGCAGACAAAGAGGCATATACCGGTTTTTGGTATCGGTCGAAAAAGAACCTTGTGGATACGATATGACCTCAGGCATGGCATCGTGAGGTTCACTAGACTACCTCTTAATGTCAGGGATTTTAGAAAAATGGTTTTGATCAAGAGTAGATGTATAGGATGAAGAGATACTTTCATTTTGTAAGGAAGGTTATACAGGATTGAATTCAAGGATTTTTTTGGAGTCAAATAAACCATGAAGGATTATTCTAATAAACTTAGGAAAGGATAAGGAAAATTTTACAAGAAAAGATAAAATGTTTTGGAGAAATTTGGATCTTAAGTACCCTATATTTTTGTCAAGTATGCCCACTGAGTTCACTTCCCTAGAGGAGCACACCAATCTACTTTGGATACTTGACTTCCTAGATCACGGCATTAGTGGAGCTACCAAAGCATTTGAACCATGGATTCTTAGGAAAGTAGAATCACTGGGTGAAGGATATATCATCTTCTTAATATATGGCTATCGTTCACTATCAACAGTCATGTTTACAGCTCCATTGTACATAGTTAGGGAAAGTTTTAAAACCCCCTTATCGTATTGTTTCTTTTGGTCACTAATCCCCCCTGTGGATTCACCTTCCAGAATATTCAATTGGATTTTCCACGAAAAATGATACAACCTTTCTTATGCAGGAGTTCTCATTTTCCCACAGGAACCCTTTAACCCTAGAATCTGTGTCATTCTTCCCAGGGATGATTTTCAATTTTTTCCTTGGCGACGATGCTAGTTTGTTATCACTCAGAATCAAACCCAAGTTTGCGGAAAGGTGGACCCCAAAGTAATAGTAGAATCGCTTTAGGAAAGGGAGTTTCCTTCCACATTTCCAGAGAGGGATCTCTCACAAGATATTTATCAAGGCCAGGTATATTGTCACATAATTGGATTTAGATATTGGTGGTTGAAATAGGGTAAGGATGTATTGGGATATGGAGTCACAAATACCAAGAAACATAGAGCAATTAACATGGAAAATGTTCGCAAGAGAAAGGTGGTACTTTTGTCATGGCCAAAATGTCTTGGGTCTCGTGGAAAGGGAAGAACGATGACACTCCATCAATGCAGAGCACCGAAAAGATGAATTCTACATCAACTTTGGAATAAAAATTTGGTGAATGTCTAAAACAATGGCCATAGCATAAAAATATGAATTCCAAACCATTACTTTTGTCACGGCCGAAATGTCTTGGGTCTGGTTGAAAGGGAAGAACGATGACACTCCATCAATGCAGAGGACTGAAAAGATGAATTCTACATCAACTTTGGAAGAAAAAATTGGTGAATGTCAAAAACAATGGCCAGAGCATAAAAATATGAATTCCAAACCATTATACACTAGTTAAAGACATGAATAAAACATAGTGGAAAGAATAAAAGGGAAAACATACACATAAAGAAAGAATATCATAGACTACAACTAAGAAGCACACATGAATTCTTGCATTACAAAATAGGCACTCGACTTTGTAAATTATATTAAAACCGATCAAATTTACATAATAATCAAAATCGTTACGGGTTCCAACCCTTTCTCTATATGCAGAGAGTATATTTATACTATTCTTGGTCCTCGAGACTAACCCCAAAACAGGACAAGAAACCAGTAACAAATCATAATCAGACTTATAAAAAACTCGAGCGTGGCCTATCCACCACAATTGATACATACAAAATGAACAACTATGTGGTGAAGCGCATGATACATTAAGTGTTAATCAAACATCTTCAGTTTCAAGTTCACTTGTATTTGAAAATGATGGCTCATGACACCTTTGGAGATTCCACACTAACGTGCCTTGAGTTCTTTCTCCTTCTACTGGGAATGTGGCACATATTTTTATTTCTGGGCTCTTCGTGTTCACTCTGTGTTCGATGACTTGTCCTATTTGCATTCACAGCTGCCATGAAGGTCTATGTTCCTTCTATGTTCAACTCTCCTCCCAACCCCTTGGTTTCCTGGTAACACTATTATAGGCAGAGGCTTGGGGAAATACCACACTGTATTTGATAGTGGCATGTCCTTGAGTAGGCTTTTCATTCTTGTGCTTCTCTTCTCCTAGTAGGAGGGTCCTCCTACAGGTCATACGATGCGATACCTTTTTGGATTCATCATCACGCTAGATAAAGTTGGCAAGTGAAATTCACAAATATGATGATGAAGGCCTTTGATATCCTCTCCCCCCTTCCGAGCATTCACTCCAATGGGTCACCTCTAGCAATGGTCACCACATGCTGATATTATGGAGACAATGACCACGTCTGGAGGATTAAGATGGATACCCATTAGGCACAGCTCCCACGGGGGTGTTATATTTTATTAGGACAACAATGCCCTCACCAACCTCAAGATTTCCATCTAATGTGATGAACATTCTTTCCTCAACCTCACTAGTGCCGAAAATCTCCTGTAATGGAATGAACGTCCTTACCCTAATGCTTGGAGCTCCCTTAGCATGAAAACTTAGGAGCAATGAAACTTGGGAGTGATATTCACCAACTAACAAAACACCTCGATAAATAGGCTCCTTAAATAAGGTGGCTGTTACAGACCTTCCCTAAGACTCTTAGATTTTTTAGCAGACTAACATTCAACCATATTAACCTTTCTTCAACATTCCTAGTCTATATCGTCAAATGGATCTGAAAGTGGTGTTTAAAAAGAGATGGGAATTTGGACTCGATGATGGCCCCTTCAGTAGCCTTACACATGCCATCATCAAGTACCATGATGACAACATGTATGGTCACATGGGTTTAAGATATGCTCCTTATGTTGATATTTCAGTCACGTCGCCCTTTCTGTTGTGGTGCCATATTGTCATCTATGGAAGTGACTTCTGGCCTTAGCCCCCATTATCTCTCATTTAGATCATGGAACACGGATTATACATCCCGCATCCATCTACCCCTCCTAACGATGGTATCAGAATATTCTTGTTCACTGTGCCTCCTACTTCCTCACCCTACTTCATGTGACGCCCATACCTATATTCTTTCATTCAATCATTAGGATGATTTTTTGATTATTATATGCTTGATGTAGTGAACTTTTTTGGATCCTAGGGAGTGACCTGCATCGTGGAGATGATATTTTCAGTTGTAGATCAGCTCTAATGGTGTATTTATATTTGATTACCAGTCATTTCATCCTTTTGCATACTTACCCCAAAATATCACATTGACAGTGACTCCTTGGAATGAACGGATCGTACATAGGACGAGATCCTTCGTCTCTGATTCTCCCTTCTACAACTTTCAATGAGCATAATCATTTCTAGCCCTCCGATCTTAAATGTATTCAATATCCATCATCCACGTGTAATGGGTGTGTTATATTTTGCAAATATTAAAGGCAATTTACTCTGTGCATGTTCGATCAGCGGAAACACTGCCATCCATGGATCTTTCCTCGGCTCAATCTATGTCATCGAAACGTGTCTCTATTTAACCCATTTCATAGATCAAGGAACTAGAATCTTCATGAGTTCTTTGATCCAGTGGAATTAATCCTCTCCATTGATATGTCCCTTGGTCGATCTCAACCCTTAAAAGATGCAGTCATTTTAACCCATTCCACAAAAATACAAAAGTGACTTGGGCCGTGCATGTCATATTTGTGAAACCCACTATATCTGTTGATTTAGCTCACCTCTAGATCACCACCATTGAAATAATATCTCCTTTCCTATGGATTTTGTTGATCTATGTATACTCTTTCTTACGCAACTTAGGACCTAATTTCCTTGTCTTCACATATTTTCAAGGCTTAAAGGATCAAGTCTTTTTTACCATCTTGCATCGTAGGCTTTAGATACGGCCTAAGAGGAAATTTACAAAAAAAAATCGGTATTCTCTAAGGTTGATCATTGCAAAGTTTGGCATACATTATCCCTTCAAACATTTAGCGGAGAACAAAAAAAATGTTAACAACCACAAAATTAACAAAATGACCATCCAGAATTGATACCTACTCCTTAGGAGTGATGACTTGTTTGATCAAGTGGGAGGATACAAGATATTTTTGAAGATCGACTTGCAGTAGAGATACCATCAAGTGCAGATCCGCGATGAGGATATTCATAAAATCACCTTTTGTACGAGGTAAGACAACTACGAGTTTGTAGTAATGCCATTCGGGTTTACCAATGCACCTGTGAACTTTATGTGTATAACGAATAATATCTTTAGTAAATACCTGGATAAATCTATTTTGGTATTTATAGATGACATCCTAGTTTACTTTAGGAATAAAGAGGAATATGAGGAGCATCTCCGCATAGTACTACAAGTATGTTGAGTCCTGGAAAATCCCAGGTAACAAAATTAGGGATTCTTCCTATTGGGGCTCCGACCCTAAAGGTCCTTAGTTTTGGTAACTCCATGGTTTATGAGGAAGTGTAAGTGGAGTTACAACCTAAAATAGTCTTAGGGGTGTCGCGGGTGGGTCGAACCACCTTTTTTGTAATTAACTCTTGGGTTAAATCCAGGGTTAGGGTTTTGGGCACCCATGGTGTAAATCCATGGTTTTGTAACAGTGTGCTATTTAAATAGGCACTTATGTAAAGAAGTAGGGTTAGGTCTTGAATGATTATCTTATGAAGCTATTGTAATGTGAAGTGAAGAGATTGTATAAGGGTTTTTGTAAGAATATCAAGTCCCAGTTGTGTGCGGGACGACCTCTGCAGCTGTGTGCGCAGAGGGATTTTGTGGGTAAAAAGGAAGATCTGCAGCTGTGTGCGCAGAGGCCTGCTACTGTGTGCATGGCTTTGAGGACTGAAGGGATCTATAACTAAGTGCGTAGATCAGAACTGTCGTTTTAGTTGTAAAGAGTTAAATAAAGCGCAGTTCTGTGGACGTAACCCCTACACTGGGGGTGAACCACGTGACATATGCTGTTGTGGTTCATTTGTGTGATTTTTTATTATATTTTATGCGTTGTTAAGTAAATAAATGATAAAGTAAGATTGCTGTTAATAACTAGCTTCGCTGTGAATTCCCAGATAAGGGTTGTGCAAGTAACTGTTTATTTATCTAATCGTGAAGCTGAATAATTGATGATACAAGCATTTGTGTTAAGTAAATATTAATAGTTAAAGACTAAGGGTACAGTAAGATTCTCTCTTCTGCTTGCAGAAACCTGATTCTGCAGCACCCCATAGCTGTTTCGGGTGAGATTGTAGCCTGTTCGTAGGCTGCTGCCGAAAGGGCCAACACTGTGGGTCTTTTGTTGGTGCGAAGTTAAAGGTGAAACCCGGGTCTACCCATTTAGCCCAACAAATTGGTTCCGTTGACGGTTGAACTCAGTATCTGTTGAAGAGAGATATACGTCATACCTCGAGGGCTGTGTTTTGGTGACCCTCTGTAAAATAAATTGGTGATTGGGTCGAAGTGACCTATTTGAAGTTTGCAGAATAGGAAAATAAAGATCCCCGTCGTAGCGCAGAACAATTTTTGCAAAGGTACATTTTTTCTGATGTTCATGAAATTTTCTTTGGTTCTATACACATAGAGTTGCACCAGTGGTTATCTAGGTTAACAGAAAGGAGGACAAACTTCCAAGAAAACCAGTTTCCTCCCTGGACCCCCGTAAGAATCGCTATCTTGAAAAGAGTGAACAACGCGATCTCGCGAGCCGTGGATTTTTGGACTGCGTGAACTCTTGAAGCATTTGTGACGGAGTTTGCCGTCGACACAAGTACCTCCTTTAGCGAAGCTGAACGAAAATTTTTCAAAGGACTAAGCGGTAAGTACTTGAACCTATTTAGTTTGAATATTAAAATACTATTGGCTGAAAAAGGAATCTTGCTTATCGAATCAGATTGCTAGATCTAGTATTGCTAACCTATGATTGGAGGTGACTGGGACTGCGACGAGTAAAGTGGTTTGCTGCGAAGAGGCAAAAGATATAAGAGAGATATCGGCTCCTCCACTGAGTATACCCCTTTAAGCTCTGAAGCCTCTGAGTCCACCGAGGTCCCCTCTGTTAGAAACCCTCCGATAAACCCACAGCAAAGACCTATTATCCCCGAGAACCTGTCGCAGTCTCAAAGTAATCCTAGCCCGAGCATCCCTGTCGCAGGCGAGTATTCCTCAGCTAGTTCAAACCCCTCCTCCTCCCCTAGATCCCAGATGGCCCATGTTCATGATGACATCAAACTACCAATTTTTAAAGGAACTAGGTCAGAAGATCCAGAACAGTTCTGGTTTCTGTGCGAAGCTGTGTGGACCGCGAAGAATATTACGAACATAGATGTTTGACGAGCGCAGCTGATCACTTCTTTCAGAGACCGAGACCTAAATTGGTTTATGAAGTTTACTAGCACGCAGAATCTTGTCTTGGCTGACATCAAAGCAGCACTGATCCGAGAATTTAAGAAACCTAAATCAGAGTCGCAGTGCATCACTGAGTTAAAAGAGATTCAGCAGCGGCGAGGCGAATCTGTGTGGGACTTTGATCAGAGATTCAAAGTTCTTCTTGACCAAGTTAGCTTCATGATTGGACCAGCACAACATAAGGAGTGGTTTATTGCCACATTATTACCTCATATCAGAGCTCCACTCATGCAACAGAAGGTTGCTGATCAGCAGAGGCCTTAGAAATTGCCATAAAGATTGAAACTGCACCTGTCAAAGATAATTCTGGCATAGCTCAAATTCAAGCGCAGCTCACGGAGATGCCTTTAGAGCTTCGTGACATGAAAAAAGGGAAGTCCACCCGTGAAGAGGTATGGTGTATACGTTGTCGAACAGAAGGCCATGACAAGGAACAGTGCTTGGCACTGAGAAACTATTTGAATACTGGCGCACCAAACCCGCTGAATCCTAGTGTTCTGTACTGTGATATTTGTCGAACTACTGGCCAGCATCAACCAAAAGACTGCTATCTATTACAGAGGTATGTTCAAGTCCCGAAGAACCCTTACTATAAATTCTATAAGTCCGTTGGCCACAATGAAGATGAATGTTGCAGTTTCGACCTTATGAGGGAGCGGACCTACGCAACTTATAGGATCTACCCGGATGCACAAGGCAATGATGGATATGGTTACTGAGTTGGTCGAGGCAGTTTAGAGGCCGTGGTCATGGTATTCCTGGCGGAGGTCGAGGTCAAGTTATTTGCTATAATTTCAATAAGGCAGGACATCTAGCTCAAGACTGTCAAAACCCAACCACGACATGCCGATACTGCAGAGCAGTTGATCACGTCATCGAGCAGTGTCCACAATTACTAGCTAAAATACAAGAAAGAAACAACAAACCTAGTCCGAGTGTCCAGTTGATTGCTGTCGAGCCATGACCGATCCCAGCTATTAATGTTGTTACAAGAAGTGGAGCTACAACAGACGCGTAGTGTCAGGCGAAGCAGCCTGACGAAGCTTGGGTCCGCAAGGCCATAGAGAAGACCCCAACATTTGATGTTCGACGAGAAAAAGAAACTTTTTTGGAGACCAGACAAGACTTTGTTGATTCTGATTTATCAGCAACAAACAAGCAGCAACAGCAGCTGCCATCCCAGGAAGACTCACAAGGCCAAGTAAGTACTCTGTCATCGTTTCTACAGAGTTGCATCAAATTGTTAAGAAATCAGAATGCCTTAAATGAACTACAAAAAGTTATCCAGTCTTGTGAACCTCATCAAAGCCCTGATAGTGAAAGAGCTGTTAGTAGAGTTAGAAGAACTGGAAGAGAGATGAGACTACATGCTCAGGTAGGAGAGTATGATATGAAGGATATTATTTTAGATCTGGGTTCTGAAGTCAATATTTTAACTAAGCAAACATGGGAACAAATGGGAAAACCTACCCTTGATTCGTCACCTATACAGTTGAGACTGGCCAATCAGCAGAGGATTGTACCTTTAGGAAGATTTCCTCGGGTACCAGTGGATATAGATGGAGTCAGTACTATAGCAGATTTTGAAGTTATTGAGATCATTGATGACAGTAACCCCTATCCATCTTTGCTAGGAATTGAGTGGGAAATAGATAGTGATGTAGTTATCAATCTTAAAAAGAGACAAATGACTTTTGAAGGGAAGGGATTGAGAGCTATACTACCATTGGATCCTTCTCAAGGAGAAATATATACGGAGCCAGTCAGAGAGGAAGATCAGGATATTCTAGACCACATCTATAATATCACAACTAAAGAAGAATATTATGTCAAGCCTAATGTTGAAGGTGTAATGGATTGGCAATGTGACAGCTCCTGCATGTCTGACTCAGATGATGGTCTAGAGAGTTGGCAGAATCGATTATACGAGCTACATGGCCATCGGTGTGCATGAATTACCAAATCTCTTAGATTCCTTAGTGCACAGGCCAGAGACTTGCCTACATATGATGGGTTAACAGATCAAGGAGAATTCATTGCGTAGTTCTCAGAACAAGTGCCAGAATCATAGAGAATGCAGACTCTGGAAGCAGCATTAAGAGCTACAGCAGCGAGATGGTGGAAAGGCCACAGGAAATATATTCACAGTTGGGAAGCTTGCCAGAAATTTCTACGCCTCCGATTCCTAGACCAATCTCAAGAGGTGCAAAGAAAGTTCAATGGGAAGAATAGTCCTCAGGAACATTTGAAGCAATGTTATGCAGCATGGGAACATGTACCCCGCGAGGAATGGGTGCATACGTTTGTGCACACTTTGGAACCTATAGCAAAAAAATGGTATACTGAGGTTGAGCTTCGACACGGTACTGTAAGTTGGGATGATCTTGTTGATAGTTTTATACTTACATTTTATGTTAACGAAGTTTGCCCTACTTTAGATGCAGATGTCAGACTGATCCATGACAAGGCAGGTGATGATCAAGAAAGAAATGAGTACCAAACTAAGGAGCAAAACCAAGAAGTTAGTGCACCAAACCTAACAGCCCTTTCACAAATCTTACCAGTACACACAGTGGAGCAATATTGTACCAAGGCTGCCAGTTGTGACTAAGCTAAGACAGTGAGTTTACCGGAGCACAAAAACACGGCAAAGCTTAAAATACAGCCATTGGAAAACAGTCGAATTGGCGGCATGGGCACTTTAATTACCTTAATTATCTGTACTAATGAGATCATGGAAAATCCAGTACCGGTCAGACAATATTTTTATCGGATTTGGTGCCTTAAATGCATCGTCCTAATAGATTTGATTGATAAAGTGTATAAGAGGATCCCTAAGTTGGTAAAAAACGCATTCTGCATTTCCTTGACATTTACGAGTGAACCCATGACAGATGAGCAAGAGCTTCAGGATCTAGTAAGAGAGTTCGAATAGAGAGGCCTATGGAGTCATTCTGATCCCCCACATACCCCTGTGCCCCATGAAGAAGCTCACCCAGCCCCGCTGCAGCCGATGCAGACACGGTCCGCTAGGAAAAAGTTTAAACCTAAAGTTCGTTCTAAGTGGAACGAAGACCGACACATGCAATCAGGGAAAACATCAGGGACTCACCAAATGGACCTACCGAGTTCAGCACAGGTCCCGATTAGAGAAGAAGAGCACATTAAACCACAAAGGCCACCGTATCTCCAGCCCATCCGACCAGGCGTCCAGCCACCCCGACAGACAAAGTAGTTTACATTAAGCACACCCTCGCTGCCACCGGGTGTACAGCTGGTTGGCATCATGACAGGAAAAATAGACTAGCTCAAGTATGCCGACCATGATACAAATGATCATAGCAAGTTTCCACAGTTTGCACCTGCTCAATACTTGCATCGCGTCAAATACCCAGACAATAACGTGAAACTATTGGAAGTACGACAGTGGGTTTCCGCCTTGGACACAACTGGCCTGTTAAAAATGCTTGATATTCCTCATTTTGGGCACAACACACAGGTGACTTTCGTGGTTAAGCAGCTGTTAGCATTAGTACATGACGGCCACCTGTGGATAGGAGACCAGCATATTCCTATCAATGTTGAGCTTATTCATAAGATCACAGGCTTACCGATAGCAGGGCCTGATCCGAGCACTGAATTTCTGTCAAAACATGAGGATATGAAGCTCGCGCAGAGCATGAAGGACCATTTTGGCCTAACCAAGGGGAAATGACGGTATCACACTTCCACAATTGAGGACAAGAACATCTGTTTTGCAGCTGAGCTCTTAGCGTGCAAACTCCTGCGAAAGTGCAGGTCCAGTGAAGTGCCTGCCCCAGTTATCAGAATCGCCATAAACTGCCTTGAGGGTTACACTTACAACTAGTCTGCATATCTTGCGAGGGAATTACTAGAAGATGTCCGTGATGCGCAGGAAAAAGGTAGACCTTTTCATTATTCCTGGATAGTAATACTTATTGCATTAATTGGGTGGAAAGAACCCACTGAGGCTCAGTTCGTGGAGGCACCCCCAGGCATGCCGGGTGCAGTAAGATACGCATCCCTCTGGCTATCGTCTGACAGAACATCTCAATAGATGACGAACACTGTGTTCACCTTTTATGGCATGAGTATACACTACGAGATCTTGCGAGTACCATGACTTACCCATGAGATGTTCTCTCAATATGAAGGTGCCGCGAACTTCAGTGCCGACATGCATCATGTTTTCATTCAAGCCCGTGCAGACCCAACACATCAGTGGTTTAAGCTACCGTATGTAGTAACCAAAACAGACATCCTGGACATAGTTCAACAGTGGCCAGCCGACTAGTTGAAAGATGCAGGAAAGAAACCCACTATTCCAGTTCCCCCTGTAACCCAGACAGGCGCAGGTACCAGTCAGGCGCAGCAGCAATGTCCACTAGAAGACAGCGAAGACCTAAGCGACTCGCAGCAAGAGGGAAACAACCAAGGTGGAGATGGTAACCACGAAGAAGAGAATGAAGAGTCGGCCAAAACTCTATCCGCTCTTAATCGATCACCTAAGCGCAAATCACCAGAGGTGCAGGAGGTAAAGAAGCCTCAGTCCCGTAAGAAGACAAAGGTGTCGAAGGACAAAGATCTAGACGAAGGAGTCACTATGTCACTGGAAGAGCTTGAGCAAGCTCTTGACAGGTCCACTGAAACACTAACTCAAAAGTGGTCATAGTTCATGGATGTGCATCTTGCTGCGCTCATGGGTGTCGCAAACAGGGTGTCGGAGCTGAAAGAGCTAGCAACAAAATCAACGACTAATACAGCAACAAGTAATACCCCAGCATCCGTGCCGCAAGATATGAGACAATGTCCAACCAGAGATAATAGGGGCCAAGTGTCAAGCATAGCTCTAATACTGGCTGATGCAGATTCCCGACCGCAAATGGGTATGACAGTTGGAATCGACTATACCAAGCTGTCTATGACAGAATTGCACCTCTGCCAGTTAGCCATCACGAAGGAGATCCATGCACGAGATAGCTACTCTCAAGTATAGTTTCAAGACACCGTGAAAGAAAGCCAGAATCTTGCAGCAAGGCTGGAAGAAGTGGCACAGAAGAAGAAAGAGGTTTAACATACAAGAGCTACACTGGCGCGAGCGCTAGATGAGGCATGTCGGAGTCTTCCTGACTTCGACATCCAAGATGAAGAGGAACCAGAGCAAAGAATTACCAAGCTGAGAGACTACGCCCAACAGTCTCGCAGTGAAGTTGAAAAGTTAAAAACAGAACACCAGAATCAGATCGTGGAGCTTCAACTTCGCATCCCTCTAGAAACTCCGCCTGAGGTCCAAGAACAGCGCCACAGGGACATCCAGGCCTCAACAACGAAAATATTAGATATTGTGGGCAGCGCAACAAAGCTGCTGGAAGACAGTATCGAAGCATCGATGAACCTACAGGACCACCCAGATATAGGTAAGGTACAAGAAACCATCAATCTGCTACAGGCAGAATTAGATGCAGTCAGAGCAGAAATTAAGACGCTGCCTCCTATGCAGAAAATGGCTAAGGTGAAGCGAATCAAGGAGCTCTAGAAAGAAAACAACTCCTGTAGGATGAAGATAACACTACTGGAAAATTCGCTACAGCCACTTGTCGATGAAGCATTGGAATTGAGCAATGCTGCGGAGAGTCAGCTCAAAATTTTGAAGAACTACGATACTTTTGCGCAGGAAAAGGATAATGAAGTATCATCCTCAGTGTTGCAGGAATTGGTGGAGAAAGAGAAAGAAGCTGATGACATTATACAACCTCAACAGTCGTTTCCATATCCTTACAAATAATATCCTCCCACCAGAAGAGTCGTAGAGTGTCCCAGGACAGGCCACAAGTGAGTCTTAGGGGCCTGTTGGGGCTCCGACCCTAAAGGTCCTTAGTTTTGGTAACTCCACATTTTTTGAGGAAGTGTAAGTGGATTTACAACCTAAAATAGTCTTAGGGGTGTCGTGGGTGGGTCGAACCCCCTTTTTTGTACTTAACTCTTGGGTTAAATCCAGGGTTAGGGTTTTGGGCGCCCATGGTGTAAATCCATGGTTTTGTAATAGTGCGCTATATAAATAGGCACTTATGTAAAGAAGTAGGGTTATGTCTTGAATGATTATCTTATGAAGCTATTGTAATGCGAAGTGAAGAGATTGTATAAGGGTTTTTGTAAGAAGATCAAGTCCCAGTTGTGTGCAGGATGACCTCTGTAGCTGTGTACGCAGAGGGATTTTGTGGGTAAAAAGGAAGATCTGCAGCTGTGTCCATAGAGGCCTGCTACTGTGTGCACAGATTTGAGGACTGAAGGGATCTGTAGCTGAGTGCGCAGATCAGAACTGTGGTTTTAGTTGTAAAGAGTTAAATAAAGTGCAGTTCTGTGGACGTAACCCCTACACTGGGGGTGAACCACGTGACATCTGGTGTTGTTGTTCATTTGTGTGATTTGTTATTATATTTTATACGTTGTTAAGTAAATAAATGATAAATTAAGATTGTTGTTAATAACTAGCTTTGCTGTGAATTCCCAGATAAGGGTTGTGCAAGTAACTGTTTATTTATCTAATCACGAAGCTGAATAATTGATGATACAAGCATTTGTGTTAAGTAAATATTAATAGTTAAAGACTAAGGGTACAGTAAGATTCTCTCTTCTGCTTGTAGAAACCTGATTCTACGGCACCCCATAGCTGTTTCGGGTGAGACTGTAGCATGTTCACAGGCTGCTGCCAAAAGGGCCAACACTGTGGGTCTTTTGTTGGTGTGAAGTTAAAGGTGAAACCCGGGTCTGCCCATTTAGCCCAACACTTCCCAATAAATGTTCCCAATTAGCTCATTATTATTTGGTATGGGAAATCCATCTGGTTTACGGTCTGGCTACCGTAGGTCAAGTAACGGTTTAAGCTTGATTTTACCAGTTGCATCCTGGTCCACCGTTTAAGTGTATTTTTTAGTTTTCTTTTATATATGATATGAAAGTTCCTATTCTCAGTGAAAACGATAGAGACAAAAAATAGTTCATAATGTGATGTACAGGTTCTTACCTCTCGTCTTATTACCTCTTTTTCTTCTAAATCACAAAGAAATAAAACCTATGCTACACTAGCTAATTCTATCTGACATATCCCTAGGGAGAAAGATTGAATTTAAAATAGTTGTTCATAATTTAGAATACATGAATACATGTAGAAAGATAAACATAGAGATAGCTCATTATTAGTTAAAAATTCAATACTCAATGTACTGCATAAGTTTAATAAAAATAACAAAAAATCATTCATAACATGTAAGTAATTCATAAGTCAGAATGATCTCCAAATTCGTAGAATGAGGTAAAAAATAAATAATTCAACATTCAACCAATCTACAACATGCATTTGAAACTTCACAACTCCTTCTCCTACAAAAAATATGGCTTCTTTATTATAAATGGAGATAGTTCTGCTTACAAAAACTTTACAAAATATAGCATGGAAAAGTCCCTCTTAACATCTACTTCACCTCTACTTATACAAAAAAAACAAAATGACTCCTGAGTCCCCCCCCCCAACCTTTCGGGCTTCCACGACTCTTCCTTTACAAAATTTTATCATTTAGTGCATGCACTTACAAAGGAATAAATAAAAAAAATTAAATAATCCTCCATTTGTGAATAAGACAAAACTAAGTGCGTCCAGTTGTTGTCTTGACAAAAATTCTCCAAGATTGTGCTTGTTCACTAATTACCTAGTATTCTACAGGTTCCAATACACGAACTGCAACCTGATGCTTTCACGGCTGGACTCGAATTACTTCACCTGGGGAGTACTCTGACTCAAAGATTCTTCCAACAATATTTTGTGGCCTGATTCCTGTATAGTCAAAATATTGATTTCTTCCTCACCAACAAATTCGAGCATGGATATGTTTTCTTTTCCCTTTTGCATCCTCTCTTGCAAGTTCTTTAGATGCTCTTCCTGACTGGGAAAACTTGATCAGGGGATCCTGTTAGAATTATGCACTGATTGTGAACCAAATGTATTCCTTTGTGAAATTAAGCACACTTTTCAATAGTTTTCTCAATGGATGCATTTAATCTGACCGTTGTTCTACACCCAAAATTCAGAATGGCTACCTCCATCTTAAAACTTCCTGTCTATTTCTGAGGCATGTTATATGGAAAGGTTGAATGGGTTCCTATCCATGTTAACTGATTTTCTACAAGCTCAACTACCTCTGACAATCTCCTCCGAAATTCTGATGAGTTGAACACTAGCTCTTTCAATCTAACCTCAATCTGTTTAACTCTATACATCTCTCCTGCAAGGCTCAGCAGAACTTGATTTATCTCCTTTCGCAGCATTGAGGCTTGATTTCGTAAAGGAGTAATGTCTATTTGCTTCTCCTTTACTAGTTTAATTTGTTCTCGCGGTAAAATATTCTTATCTTCTAGCTCCTCTATTTTCTTTCTTGCTACATCTCCTTTCTTTTCTGTCGCTACAACCTGCTTCTCAAGATATTTATTTTCTGCTTCCATAATACTTATTGATAATACCATGGAATCCTTGTCAGATTGTAAAGTTTGGCATGCCTCCTTTGACTTATCAATCTCACTGAGAATATCTTCATGCTTCCTCTTCTGACTTTATCCCTCGCCTCTTTCTTTCTTCGGAGTTTCCTTCATTTGAACAACCTTCTTCTTATATTGTTCTAGATCAGCCATAATTTTATCAACACTATCTTCATTAGCAAGGGCTGAGGCTACACCTACCCTTGCCATAAGTCTTGGATATTTGTCAGTCCCGTGAATAATTTGTTTCTTAGTTCTCATGACTCCCTTATTTTCCCTAGTGTCCACTTTCTTCTGAATTCTCATGACAATTCTTTTCTTCTCCTTGTCATAAAAAATTGTATTTAAATCGGCCACATCCTGCTCTTCGGATGGGATAAAAGGGATTATTTCAATACCTAATGTCGGAACTGAATCTCCCATGGTTTTGCTGCTAGATGGAACAGATGATCCCAACAAATACTCATAAGACTAAGTCTGCTCCAGAGTTGCAGGATCTTGTTCCTCCCGCTCTTTTTTCTATATCTATTCAGTTGTTTTTTCTACATGTTCCTTTTCTTTGTCAGCTACTTCCAGTCTTAAACTCTCATCCTGTTCGTGCCTTTTCTTATCTTCTTCTTCTTGATTCCTTTTCCCGGCTTCTTCTTTGTCTCTTCTTTTTTCTTCTTCTTCTTATGCTAACCACTGTTCCACTTCTTGTGATAGCCTGATTGCATCATCTTGTCTTTTCTTAGAAGCTTCCTCCTCTTTTTTCTTCTATTGCTCAATATATTTTCCCTTTCCACTTACGGTCATTATATTTTATTTAAATCTCTTCCTCAAGGCTGTAATATTGCGTGCATTTCAGAACATTTCCTCATTTTTTTCCCAGAAATCCGCATACTGAAATGTACTCCTACTGTAGCACAATAATTAGCAAATTTATCCTCAAAATCAGTCCTATGAAAACTTATCTCTCCAAAATGGAAGTACTTGAACTCCTTTACAAACTCTCGTGCACTCTTCACTTTGAAGAACTTATAACTTCCTATGTAAAACAGGACAAGAGGGCATATAGCCTTCTTCTGTTCAAACAGGAAATTTCCAACCCCATCAATGTAAATTTGTCTTATTACTTTCTTGTGAATAACATAATCCATAGCATATTTTGGCAAAAGAGAAGGAGCCCTCGTTCCGCCAAATAACCTCAGATATAGGCCTTCCTATGTCACATAATAATGACCATTATTTTGTACAATCTTCAAGGATTCTTTAGAAATGCACTCACACTCAACAAGGAATATTAATCTATAGAATGACATTATAAATTCTTCATAAATACGTTTATAGTGGTTAAAATATTTGTGTGCCCACAACAACTGATATACAGCATAGACAGGAGTTTTTAGCCTTATCCCATTGACACATCAGATATGGGAATGGTTGTGTGCAAATAATACAATCAATCCGAAATGAGCTCATATAGAACTCTAATTTATTTTGTGAAACTCTGCCAAGCACTGCACTTATGCATGGGTACAAATTGTTAGACACTATATTGGCCCAGTTAAAAATGGTGCCTTGAGTGGCCACAAAGAAAATTACTGGTACCCAGCTCAGTTTGCAATTCTTTTCATTTTCTCTTCCAAATATCTTGTTCAACTTTAATGCTATCAATATATAAGGAGTGCAAAGGTTCACAGTTTCATATTCCCCAGAAGGCCTTGTACGCATTTTTTTTTTGGGAATCATCATTCTTTTCACATTGTCCAAAACATCTAGATTTAGGTCCTTTAACCATACTTCAATTAGATAGGTCTGGGGTGTGGGTAACATATATTCCATAGCTACATAATCTAGGCTATAAGAAGCATAGCCCTGTCCTTCAGTATTAGACAAAATCATTTTTGTTACATCATCCCTCGAGAGGATCCAGCCTATTACTTCTGAACATGGAAAAAGTTCTAGACGCGTGGAAACTTTCATGATTGTTGACCTCTCTATATTGGCATATATGGGTAAATATTCCAATCCTGCATCTGGGACACTTCGATTGGTAATCATTTGGTAGATTCCCCCCCACTTGTACTTAGGTTCGGTGCCCATGACAGCTTTGGTATCTTCATATATAACTTCAACTCAGGTTATGATTTCTATTTATGGATATTCATCTACAGCTTGCGCCTTCTTCTTCTATTTCCGAGGCATGTTTCTATATGATTAATGAGACTATTTTGATCATACAATAGCATGTTAGATTCAATATATTCCAATCATATAACTACAAATTGATAAACTCTACACTAAACAAAGACCAATTTTAACCAGAAATTTCTTTTACCGAATCATCATAATGCATAATGAATAAATTCCTATGTCTACCCTGAACGTACTTTCTTGAAAAGGAAAACACACATCAAGCTTAAAAATTTCTAGGGGTGTACTATACAAAGGTTACAGGAAGGTACTCTGCTGCACCATCCCTTAGTCTCTCACCACAGTAACACATCTTCCTGGGCATATCGAAGTCAACATTGTCAATGGGTAAGGAGTAACTCGGATATGCCATGGGAAGAAAAAACTTCATGGAATAAAAAGGTCATGGATAACCAGGTTTTTCACCCTAAATGGAAATCCCTACCATGGAATTCTGCAAAAACTCCTATTTCGATTCGCCAATGGCCATAATCTCACCATACTATGATTAATGAAACAAGGGAGTGGTGTAGAGGACTAAATGCACGTCTACCCCTTGCCCTCCTTCTACCAATGATTGTCAGGGAATTTTTCATGACAGGGTCTGGGAAAAAAATGAATGGGGTAGGTAAAATAAACGTCGGCCCTGACTAACCAAACATGAGCAGTGCTTCACAATAATATCGACCGCATCGTTTAAATACCATAAGTGGAAAAGAGAACAAACCTAACCCTACCAAGTTGTTCCATAAAACTCACCAAGTAATAGGACAAGTAATGAGTGAGGTCCTACCTGGATTGTTGATATGACCTAGAAAAGCGTGATCTCTGCTGGCTAGATTTTCTCAGTCGACTAATAGCTCCGCATATTCCAAATGGATAACAATACCATGAAACAATAACCATGGGAAATCCCCTTACATGCTTAAATAGGTTTTAAATGATGGTGAGGATAATAAAAAAACCTTGAGCAAAAACCATGTTAGTACCAACATTATATCGGAACTGCTCCCATGAACGATTGTGAGCGTTTTAGATGGAAGAAAAGAATGGGCTTGGTGTCAATCAGGCAGTTAAAATATATACAACAAGACATGTAAAAGGATTTAAATACCAATCGATAAGACAAACAACTACCACCTTCACCAGCATCAGAAATGCTTTCAAGAAGACATCAGATATGCATCTGACTAAGCATCCAAAGCATCGCTAAGGAAATCATCTCTACGCTCTTGGAACAGCTGAAACGACAGATAGAATAATAACATCTCCTGCGGACATCGAAAAAAGAAACAAAAAAAAATATGATGCATCGGAAAGACATCGACTAATCGACCGGGAGCATTGGCAAGTGTTTTCGATACCAAAGACCAAGGTACATCCGATGTATCAGGGGATTTTTTTGGAAGATTTTTCTGAAGCGCAAGACATAGAAAATTGGGTGGCTACAACATTACTCTTCCAATATGTCAGATGAACTTCAAGAGTGCATCCGATACATCGGGTAAAAGAAAATAAAGATTCTTTTGTAAAAAACCTTAAGTCATGAAACAACTCTTGTGAGGTAAAGATAAACTTTCAAATCTTTTCTAAAAACTAAAAAGAGTAGGGGGGCCTAAAAAGTCAAAAAACCTGGGGATGATAGTTGCAATAGCAACAAATGGTGACTAACTGGCAGACATAGATCTTTGGACAACCCGACTTTTGAACAAAGACTGTTTTAAAGTATCCTGTTAAACAAACTTTGCCAGATTTCTTTAAGATGCCCAGATTTTTCTAGAATACAAGATTTATAAACTTTAACATTGATTATGGTCTAATAGGGTAAGGGAACTAGGCTTTCAAAGTCTTTATAAATTTTATGAAGCCAAGATATGAAGTTCATTTCACTTTTTCCTTCATATTGCTTCCAACTTAGACACCATAGGATTGTAACAGGGTGTGAACAGACATATTCGTTTGTTCCTCATTCCCATGCCTTTACATTCTTTTGATTCTTCTTTGGACTTTTGTCCTTTTGAGTCTTCCCGGATTTCTTTCTTCATTTGAAATTTATTTTAGGTTCTTCCATCCATAGTGTCATTTTGTGTGAGAGACTCTTTTTCTTTCAGCTCACTGACGGAGAATAACCTTTTAGAAATCTTATCCAAACTGATTTCATTCAGTATGTATTTTGATGTATGTTTTCTTTCTGGTAGATTTGACTCTTTTGGCCATTCGGCTTTCATTTGTGGAATGGGATTATTTTAAATACCATACAACTATTCACCTTGCTTCCTTTCCATGGGTCTTTTGTTGTTAGCTTCCAAGGATAGACTTTAGCGTGAAGTGAATGTAGGCTCAAAATAGTATTCAAGACTTATCTGATCTTAGTTATTTTACAGGGTTTAAATAGGACTTCAATGTGTTCAAAATATATTCATGCAATCTATTAATCTTAAAGGATCTTTCCTCTTGATATATGAAAATAGCAAGCAGTTCTTCAGTCAAAATATTTTCAATTTATCTAGAGCTCTAATGAACTCCAACGCCAAAGGTTGTGCTAGCTTATTGAAAACATACAGTAAAACCAACAAAAATGCAAGGAATTAGACTTTAAGAAATCAAAGTGTAAATAAAATAGAACTAATCTAAGGAAAACCAAACTAAAACAAATCAAAATGTTTGTTTATGTACAAAGAAAAACCAAACAATATTAAGAAAAATACAGCTTGAGAACTAAACCGTTTACTGGGAAGTTCTCTTCCCACCCCTGTAAGTCTCGTAATTTATAGGTTGAGGGGCCTAACTTCTCTAAACTAGGAAAGGGGCCTATCCAAAATTGCTTAAATTTAGTGTGTTTCCCTTCTCATCATGTGGGTAATCGCATTTAGAAACCATATCACCTACTTCAAATTCCTTCTTTCCGGCTATGTGCTTATCAAACCATCTCTTCACTATCTCTTGCTGGTGCTTAAACCTCTCTTTTGAATTGGATCTAGACTCTTCCAAATTTAGCAGAGGATTGATTCAGATTTGTAGGACCTCATTATCAGTTCCTCTAGAGCCTTGAGCTAGTTAAGAGGAAGGAAACAAAATATTTGGAGGCGGGATGGCTTCTTTCCCATAGACTAGAGTATAGGGTGACACACCTAAGGAGTTCTTGGGTGTGACTCTATCAGCCTATAGTGCATTAGGCAGAGCTATGTGCCAACTTCTTTGATTTTCTATGACTGCTTTCTTCAAAATCCTAATGATATTTTTATTTGTAGATTTTGCTAGACCATTACCTTGTGGATAGTAGTTAGCAGAATACTGTAACTTAATCATTTTCTCATTTGTAAATGCAGTCAATATAATAGATGAAAAATATAAAGAATTATAAAAAACCAAGGAAATTGGAACCCCAAACCTGGTCATAATATGGTCTTGCAAGAAGTCAATAACTGCATCTATATTCAATTTTCACAATGGAATGGATTCTACCCATCTGGTGAAGTTGTTCATTGATATCACAATGTACTTGTGCTACAATGAAGAATTTGGATTTCTCTCTCTGATAATATCAATCTCCCACTACTTAAATGGTTCATAAATAATAATTAGCTTTAATGGTCCTGCTGCCTTTGCTTGTCTTCCACCGCTCCTTTGACAAGTATCACATTTCATAACATGAGCATGAGCATCATTGAATAGAGTCGGCCAGTAATACCTAGCTCTCGAAATCTTATGTGTTGTAGTATATCTTGATAAATGACCTCCAACAAATTCATCATGTAGCTCTATAACAACCTTACCTGCATCTTCGCATTCCAAGCATCTCAGAAACATTCCATCATAGTTTTTTCTAAACAGAACCCCATCAATAATCTGATATGAGGCTGAATTTAAGAGCAATGCTCTCCTTTGCTTGGGATTCTAGTGTTCAAGAAAGTATCCTTCTTGAAGATAGTGAACCAGGTCTCTGTACTAGGATTCTGGAGCTATAAATAAAGGACATACATCAACCATGTGTAACTCAGCTTCATTCTCCCAATTTTTATCTTCATTGTCTTGACCCTCAGTCATCAATTTGTAGAAGCATTTCCCTTTGACTATGGTCACTGGATTTAATTCTAAGTCGCATTCTTGTAAGGTTGTTACCCAGTTACCTCTTATTTCTCCTAATTCTTTCTGTATGAAAAGAGCTCGGACTGCCAGGTGTGGAACTATCACTTTGGTACTATTCTTCAGTATATATGGTCTAAATTGTTTCACTATCTTAAAAACTACATAATATTTCTTATCAGCTACAGGGTAATTCAATTCAGCCCCTTATAGGCCAATGCTCATAAACGATATGAGGTACTCATCTCCCCTTTCTTCTTTCTGCGTAAGCACTGCTGCTAATGAATCGTCTGAATCAAAAGTGTACAAGATGAAGTATTTTTAGAGGTTGGAACTTTTAAGGGATGGTGCATGATCTATTGATGCTTTGACATTTTTAAATGCCCCGCTCTCTAAATCAATCCACTTGAATTAGACACTTTTCTTGACCATTTGTTGCAAAGTTTTGACTATTTGAGCAAAGTCTGGCACAAACCTTCACACAAAATTTATTTTCCTCATAAAAGAATACATGCCCTTTTTATTATGAGGTAAAGGGATCTATTCTATTACTTTAATCCTCTCTAGGCCTACTGAGATCCCTTTCTTTGAAATTATGTGACCCAATATCTTTCCTTCTGTAACAATGAACACACATTTCTTCGCATTTAAAGAGATTCCATACTTTAGACAACGTTCAAAAATATGCTTCAAATGAAACACATGTTCTTCTCGTTTCTTAGAAAATATCATGACATCATCCAAATAAATCACTACACTTCTGCCAATCAGACCGTGGAAAGCTATATCCATAGCCCTTTGGAAAGTTTCTCCAACGTTAATGAGCCCAAAGGGCACTCTCCTATATGCAAAAGTCCCCCACTTGGTTGTGAAAGTGGTCTTCAATCAGTCTTCTTCTGTTACTAACACTTGGTTATAGCTTGAGAATCTGTCTAATAGAGAAAACAACCTAGATCCTGAGACCATTTGTAATATCTGTTCCATGGGTTGGACAAGGTAATTGTCTTTATCAGATGCATGGTTTAAATTTCTGAAATCAATACAGAATCTGATCTCTCCAGACTTGTTTCGTACTAGCACCAAATTTGAAACCCATTCTGAATGTCTAACCTTGAATCTAATCTTAGCATCATTAGAGGAAATTTCAACTCAAAATGGGCCTCCTAAAAAAATTAATAAAATAATAGTTAAAATAATAAAATAATATTTATTAATTTTGGAGGAAGAAAAGAAAAAAACTACTTTTTTGTTTGTATTTTCGACATATCTCCTTGTGTTTTTACTCAAATTTCGATCAGAAAAGATTGTTGGATGCGGAACTAAATTCCACATCTAACGAGTACCCACTCGACATACTTTTGATGGATCCCGCTACCTGAAAAGCAAGAAATACGTGAAAATTTGTGATTATGATGTCATCATCATGTTTTTTCAGGTATTTCTTGTTTTTCAAGTAGAAGGGTCTATCAAAAGTATGCTGAGTGGGTACTCATTGGATGTGAAATTTAATTCCGCATCCAATGATCTCTCCTGATCGAAATTTGAGTAAAAACACGAGGAGATATGTCGAAAATACAAACATAAAAGTAGTTTTTTTTATGATACATATCCCCAAATTTATATTAAAAAAGTGTTTAAGACCTATACAGTATTTCAAATTTAAATCAATTTCATTGGCTAACACATGATGACATGGAATTTGAGTTAAAGTTAAAAGGCCCATTTTGAGTTGAAATTTCCTCTAATGCAAGAAGCTTCTTCACCTCTCTCTAAATTAGAGGTTCCAATTTGGGGTGCATCTTCCTCAGAGGCTTCTAGAAAGGTTTAACTCCAGCTTTGATTGGAACAATAGGTTGTATAATTTTGGTTTCATAGGTTTTGAGGTCTTCATATGTCCATGCAAAGACATATTCAATATTGTCTGAACAAGCTAATGAATTTGCTCCTTTCCCCAGGTGAACAACATTCCCCAGGTTGACATATTTGGGATCAGCCTCTGACCCTAGATTTATCAGTTCAAATTTCAAAGACGAACTGTGTGTCTTGACATTTGCTAGTATTCTATACTTGTTGTCTAGATCAAACATATGTTCCAATGTTCTGACTCCTTTAGGAATGAAATTTCCATTCTGAATGTTTGCTTAATGTTATTCATCATCTATTATGGCTCCTTTGAAGGTTTCATCATTCATTAGGCATTCCAAGATTTGATGATCATCATCAAACACCCTCAGATTGGTGATATTGTCTCAAACATAAGGCCTGGAAATCAATTCAATTGAACATTTGTTATTCCTGGGTAGCAGCCTTGCAACTGAATTAGCTAACAGGTCAGCTTCTGCATTCTTTAACCTATGAATTGAAGTAATATTAAATACATCAAAGTTTGTTAGTAAATCCCATACTTCATTTTGATAAGCCTTTAGATGTGGTGATATGCAATGAATTGTATTTCAGACTTCTTTAACAATGATTTCAGAATCTCCATAGACTTTTAGATTTTTTACTCTAAATTACATTACCTTTTTTAGTCCCTGGACTAATGCTTTGTACTTGGATTTTTTATTAGTGCACTCAAATTCTAATCTACAAAAAAGAAAATATTTATTTTTTTAGGATCCATCAAGACATAGCCAGCTACTGATTCTTCCAGGGTTTTGGAACCATCAAAATAAAGAATCCAATTTTTTTTATCAACCTCTACTAAATTTGAACTACTATCTACATCTGAGACTAACTCTAATATATTACAATCAATATTATCATCCCGAGAAAACTGAAGGAGATCGGACTGGGTATTTGATGTGTCATTGGCCTCTTCAACTTGATAATTTCATGGTTCAAGCTCAAGGAAATAATTCCCCAAAAAAGAGTTAATTGGTTCATTATTCCCCTCCAACTGTTTTACGTTGTGTCTCATATGAGGTTCCCTCAACACCTTTATCTGATTTTGACAACCTTTGTAGGGAAACCACAAATGTGACCAATCTGAGGAAAAATAACCATCTAATTTTGCTGACCAGTCCCGACTCAAAACTATCCCATATGCATTCGGGATATCTACTACTACAATGTCTATATATAAGAAGACTCTCTCATCTACTGACAAATGTATCAGGACATCCTCCATTTCTCCTACGACTTTAGCTGCAGTTCTATCTAATTGGACAACTTGACCTGTAGTTGGCTTGGGTTGACCATTTATTTGCTTGCAGAATGAAAGTGGCATGGCATTTACTGATGCTCTAGAGTCCACCAAACAGTTATGTATGTTAAAATTGAAAATTTCAAAAGTGAGTAGGAACATTGGAGTTCTAGATTTAGACTTCTCCCCTATACTCGCTTCACCAATCTCTTCCTCAACCTGGTTATCATTTTGGGGATTCGTTATAGGTGTCTCAAGTAATTTCAACAGCTTATCCTTTTGTTGGGGTAGGTTACACATTTCAAACAAGGAGATGTTTGCCTTAGTTTTTTTAATATCTTCTTCTATGTCGTTTCTCATTTCATGCTCGTTGGAATTTTTTTTTATATTTTCAACTTTGTTTTCTGTAGACTTCATAGACGTATTGACTCCCTTGGGATTCTAACTCGTGATTAAAAACTCTAGTTGATTAACGGCCTGAGTATTATTTTTTATCTTTTTCATGTTTTCCTCAATTTTCTTTATTTTTGGCATTATCGTGTTATCCTATTTCAATGGACCCTAACTCCTTGTTGTAACATTTGTCTCTACTAGTTTTTCTTCTTCGGTGAGTCCTTCATCCTCTATACTAAACATGGATACACAATCCCATAAAACCATAGTGTCTTCTTCTTATGTCTCTATTGGTTCATGACCTTTCTCTCCCTCATCCACATTTTCTGTTAACTTGGAATCTAGTAACTTATTCATCACTAAAGTCATAAAATTTATCCACTGTGGGAAATTTTTTTCAGAGTGAGTCTGCTGATGGAATGTACAGAAATTTTACATTCCCACTTTAGTTAAGTATATAGTCAATAGACTATGAGAGGGAGCTTTGGATTGACCATTATCATCTCTCTTATTATACTAAGGTTTGTATTTCTTATGGGCCTCCTTCTCCTTTTACATATCAATTACGTTATTTGAAATTTTCTGCACCATTTTTACCACACCATCTAATTCCTATGACCGCTCATCTTAAGGCTTAGTTAACAACAAAGGATTTATGTTTCCAAAAGTCTTTTCCTCTGATCGTGTAGGATATTGGTCTATACTTTCCATTTCGGCTTCCACTTTATCAGTTTACTCATATGTTTCCACTAAGGTGGGATTAACTGATCCTTTGACAAACATAGCTAGGTTGGGACCAAGAGCTAAAGTGTAATACTCAATTAAGGTGTTCTCAACAGGTTTTATAGCTACATCAAAGTTATTCATATGGGAACAAAACCTCTAAGTTAAATTATGCACCCTTTCTTTCTTTTCCTTTCTGAGGGAAAGCAATTCTTTCATTAAATCAAGAGTAGTTCTCTGGGTTCCATACTTGTTTCTAAAAAATATCTCAAAGGTGTTCCAATTTGGGATTGAGTTTTCTTGTGGTGAAAAAATACTATGAGGCTGCTTTACCTTTGAGAGTATGTGGGAACAATATACAGACTATGTATTCATGCTCAGCTACTTGTAAACCTTCCAAATCTAGGTAAAAACTTTGCAAATGATCATCCACAAAAATTCCTTCATTTGACTCAAACATAGGCAAATACTTATCAAAATTACAAGGCATGGCATGTAACAGAGGAGTAAGGTTTAGAGGGGATCTATCTCTCCAAGAAGGTGGTGGAGGAGGCTAATTTGCATTCACATTTTCCATGATTCTAGATGGAGATTAAGGTGGAGAATGGACAGGGGTTCGGAAAGGTGAGCACTGAGGGGATTCTGGTCCTAGCTGATCTAAAGGTTACACAATATCTTGTAGGGTTGTTTCTACCAACTCTTCAAATTCTTTCGCTAACACCGAATTTTCACTGAAAGGAAGGTCTTTCCTACACAATTCTCTTATAGGAAACAAGAATGATGGGAAATCCCCCAATTTTATTTGTGTATGCCCTTGTGATTCTCCTTAAATCATCAACCACCTCATTATCAACAAGGTAGAGATACTCTGTAACTTTTTATTTAGTACTAGGTCTCTTAGGGAAATTGGTTTCAGAACTGTGACTGCTGGAGTGTTCTCGATAAAATGAATTTCCTCGGCCAGCCATGCACAAGCAGCCTTCCTTCTAACAAAAAAACTGTTGAGGCCCAGAAAATCCCAGGTAACAACAGTAGGGATTCTCCCTAATAAATGTTCCCAATTATCTCGTTATTGTTTGGAATGGGGAATCTGTCCGGTTTACGGTCCGGATACTATAGGTCAACGGTGTAATCTAGCTTTTACTGGTTATGGCTCGGTCCACCGTTTAAGTGTATTTTCTAGTTTTATTTTATATATGATATGCAAGCACCTATTCTAAGTGAAAACGATAGAGACAACAAAGAGTTCACAATGTGATGCACAGGTTCTTACCTCTCGTCTTGTTACCTCTTTTTCTTCTAAATCACAAGCAAATAAAACTTATGCTACACTAGCTAATTCTATATGACCTATCCCCAGGGAGAAAGATTAAATTTAATGATGAGTAATGTACTATAAAACATGCATAAATAATATTACAAATAGTTTTTCATAATTCAGAATACATGTAGAAAGATAAACATAGAGATAGCTCATTGTTAGTTAAACATTCATTACTCAATGTACTGCATAAGTTTCATAAAAATAACAGAAAATCATTCATAACATGGAAGTAATTCATAAGTCAGAATGATCTCACAGTTCCTAGAATGATCTAAAACCAAAATAATTCAACATTCAACCAATCTATAGCATGCATTTGAAACTTCACAGCTCCTTCTCCAGCAGAAAATATGGCTTCTTCATTATAAAAGGAAATAGCTCTTCTCACAATAACTTTACAAAATATAGCATGGAAAAGTCCCTCTTAACATCTACTTCACCTCTACTTATACAAAAAAAACAAAATGACTCCTGAGTTGCCGCCCCAAACCTTTTGGGCTTCCTTAACTCTTCCTTCAGAAAATTTCGTCCTTTAGTGCATGCACATAGAAAGGAATAAATACAAAATATTAAATAATCCTTCATTTGTGAATAAGACAAAACTAAATGGGTCCAGTTGGTGTCTTGACAAAAACACTCCAAGCTTGTGCTTTTTCACAGATGACCTGGTATTCGGCAGGGTCTAATACATGAAATGCCACCTCATGCTTTGACAACTGAGACTTGATTTCCTTCGCCTTGGGCATACTCTGACTCAAATATTATTCCAACAAGATTTTCTAACCTGATTCCTGTATAATCCAAATCTTGATGTCTTCCTTACTAACATCTTCGAGCTTGGATATTCTTTCTTCTCCCTTTTGGAACCTCTCTTGCAAGTTCTTTAGATGCTCTTCCATGACTGGGAAAACTTGATCTGGGGAGCGTGTTAGATTCATGCACTGATTGTGAACCAAATGTATGCGTTTGTGAAATTCAGCACACTTTTCAATAGTTTTCTCAATGGTTGCATTTAATCCGACCATTATTCTACACACAAAATTCATTATGGCTACCTCCATCTTAAGACTTCTTACTGATTTCTGATTCATGTTAGCTGGAAAGGTTGAATGGGTTCAAATCCATGCTAACTTATTTTTTACAAGCTCAACTACCTCTGAAAATATCCTCTGGAATTCTGACAACTTGAGTGCTATCTCTTTCAATCTAACCTCAATCTGTTTAACTCTATACATCTCTCCTGCAATTCTGAGCAAAAAATGATTCATCTCCTTTTGCAACATTGAGGATTGATTCCGGAAAGGATTAATCTCTATCTGCTTCTCCTTTACTATTTGAAGTTGTTCTCGTAGTAAAATATTTTGAGCTTCTAGCTCCTCTATTCTCTTTCTTGCTACATCTCCTTTCTTTTTTGCAGCTACAACTTGCTTCTCAAGATCTTTCTTTTCCCCTTCCATAATAAGTATTGATAATATCATGGAATCCTTGTCAAATTGTAAAGTTTGGCATTCCTCCTTTGAATTCTCAATCTCACTAAGAATATCTTCATGGTTCCTCTTTAGACTTTGTCCCTCGCCTCTTTCTTTCTTCAGAGTTTCCTTCATTTGAACAACCTTATTCTTATATTGTTCTATATTAGTCATAATTTTATCAACATTATCTTCATAAGAAAGGGCTAAGGCTACACCTGCCCTTAACATATGTCTTGGATATTTGTCAGTCCCATGAACAATTGTTTTCTCAGTTCTCATGACTCCCTGCTTTTCCCTGGTGTCCACTTTCTTCTCAGTTCTCATGACAATTCTTTTCTTATCCTTGTCATAAAAAATGGTATTTAAATCGGCCACCTCCTACTCTTGGGATGGGATAAAAGGGATTAATTCAATCCCTAATGTTGAAATTGAATCTCCCTTGGCTATTTTTCTAGATGGAATAGATGATCCCAGCAGGTCCTCATAAGATTGAGTCTGCTCTAGAGTTTCACGATATTGTTCCTCCTGCTCTTTTTTCTGTAGCTCTTCAACTGCTTTCTCTACATGTTCTTTTTATTTGTCAGCTGCTTCCAATCCTAACCTCTCATCCTCTTCCTCCCTTTTCTTATCTTCTTCTTCTTGATTCCTTTTATCAGCTTCTTCTTTGGCTGTTCTTTTTTCTTCTTCTTCTTCTTCTAACCACTATTCCGCTTCTTGTGATAGTATGAGTGCTTCCTCTTGTCTTTTCTTAGCATCTTCCTCCTTTTGTTTCTTCTGCTGCTCAATATATTTTCCCTTTCCACCTACTGTCCTTATCTTTTTCTTAAATCTCTTCCTCAAGGCTGTAATATTGCGTGTATTTTGAAATATTTCCTCTTTTTTATCCCAGAAATCTGCATATTCAAAATGTACTCCTACTGCAGCACAATAATGAGCAAATTTATCCTCAGAATCATTTCTATGAAAACTTATCTCTCCAAAATGTAAGTACTCTAACTCCTTTACAAACTCTGGTGCACTCTTCGCTTTGGAGAACTTATAAATTCCTATGTAAAATGGGACTAGGGTGTATACATCCTTCTTTTATTTAAATAGGAAATTACCAACCCTATTAATGTAAAGTTTCCTTACTACTTCATTGTGAATAACATAATCCGTAGTGTATTTTGGAAAAATATAAGGAGCCCTCGTTCCACCAAACATCCTCAAATATAGGCCTTCCTCTGTCAGATAAAATGACCATTATCTTGTACAATCTTCAAGTCTTCTTCAGACATGCAATCACACTCAGCAAGCAAGATTAATTTGTATAATGGAATTATAAAGTTGTTCATGCCTATAAGTTCACAGGTAACAAAAGTTAGGGATTCTCCCTAGTAAATGTTCCCAACTATCCCGTTACTGTTTGGTATGGGGAATCCATCCGGTTTACGGTCTGGCTACCGTAGGTCAGGAAACAAAATACAAGGTTTTATCGGTTACGGACCAGTCCATCGTGTATATTTTAGTTTTTTGAATTTAAGTATGATATGCAAGTGCCTATCTAAGAATGCAGATTGATAGAGAATACAAGGAACGGTCACAATGTGATGTGCAGGTTCTTACCTCTCGTCTTAACTCACTCGCATCTAAATCACACACAGCAAAACTAAAAATAACTATCTAACCTATCCCTAGGGAGAAATATTATCATTTATCAATGAGTAAGTAATGTATTTCTGCACATGCATTAAGAAAAATCACAGATAGCTATTACTTAATTCAAAATACATGAACATTAATAGATATATGAACAACAAGATAGCTCATTGTTTATGAAAAGCCTTCATTAATCACAATGGAAATTTCATGGAATAAAATAGAGAACATTCATAAAAATAACACAGGTTCAAAGAGTTAGAACGATCTCATAGTTAATGGACACAAGCCAAAAATGAAATAGTTCACATTCAACAAATCCATAGCACAGCATTTGAAATCTTCCAACAAGCTTTCTCCAATAGGAAACTTGTAATTCTTATTGCAAAAGGAAATAGTTCTTATTACAACATAATCTCACAAATCTATCTGGGAAAAAGTCCCTTATTACATCTAACTCTCCTATATTTATACAAAACAACAAAACTTTTGGGCTTCCCCCTTGGTGGCCTTTGGGCTCCCCCTGTGACCTTTGGGCTCCCCCCCAACTGTTTAATCTCACAATTTTGTCTTTTAGTGAGTGCTTATGATTTATACAATATGTTACATTTCAGATTAATATTTAAGAGCACTTTATAAAAAAAGGGACCAGCTTCGTAACCGATGAACTTTTCCCAAGCCTAGGCCTCTGCTGTTATCGATTCTGCTCAGTAATATGTTGGTCTTCTTGAGATTTTGTTGATCTCAGACTGTCACTTTCTTATTTTTTGAGCAACATCTCTGCTTCTTACTTTTCCTTTCCTCGGCCAACTCCCTTCTTCTTTGTATTTTAGATATGTCTTCTTTGCAGCAGCAATCATCCTATCATGAATAACCAAAAGCTGTATCAGTCCATTTACTTTCTTCATATGCATTCTATAAGAGAAACTATAGACAATGTTAATGCATGAAAAGAAAAAATGACGACACAAAGAAATCCTACGAGTTTGGGTCTTGAAAACCACTATCAAAACTAAAATCACAAGCCCAATAAAATAGATTATCTCAATCTAGGCCGCATCTGGACTAACTTGAAATCCTCTGATGAAAGTATGAATCATAAAAATGTAACCACCAATCTGAACCCTAAACTATGCTCTTTGTCTCGGAGAAATTCTAGACTCGACCAAAACCCAAGAAGAAACTCCGTTGTGCCAAAAAATAGAGTAAAAGAACACAAAAATGGCGGGAAAAATACTAAGTATCAGGTGGACAAACTCTTCATCGATGAATGGAACAACTCTATGTCGGACAGTCAGTTCACTAAGCCACCACAACAGAAGAATTCATATAGACTAAGGGTTCCATGGCAAAATAAAATGTCAGTGAAATAAAACACTAAAAACTATCGTATAGGCATCGAAGATAGGAAACACTACCCACTGAACACATAGGCATTGGCGATCGGAAGGACTAACCATAATGGATTGGTAGAATAGTTCATTACACAGCCGCAATGGCAGGATATAGATAGACTAAAGGTTTCGTAGTCAACATAAAAACATCGATAGTCAGCAACTCTAAAGCTAAAGGTCAGAGCTCAAAACCACTAATCATCAGTGAGATAGTTTACTAGAAAGCCACAACGATGGATGTCAAACCAACTACAGGTCTCGGTAATCATGAAACCATCGGTGATAGGAAGCTTTAACTACTATGGATCGGCGAGTTTAAAGCTTAATGCAGCTGTCGTTTTGGCAACAAAAAAACAAGCACTCCGATCAAAGTTAACATTGTTCTGATAGCGATAAATTCAAAAGGAAGTTAAAACAATAAAACCATGGCATCGAGGAAGATAAGAGCTATCCGTTGGAATGTTTTCCATCTTCCCTCCGAAACGACAGTGACTTAGAAGACTAGAACTCCGACTCAATCTTCAACAAACCTCTGACAGCAATAATACCAAACCATTCAAAAATTAAAAAAAATGTTAAGTTCCACAGTCAAAAGCATTGGTAGATTTAGATCATTCTACTTCTAAAATGAATGAAAACAGTTGACCTCAATTCAACCTCAAAAAATCTGAATTTGTAGCAGAGGAAAAACAGAGTTCAGGAATATAAATAATTCCAGGTAAGATAAAATCAAAAGGAAGGTCCAAAATTTGAAAAATGTGGGAAAAACGTTGCAGCTACAACAGAAGTCTTCAAAAATACTTTTATAGTGGTTAAAATATTTTTGTTCCCACAACAACTAATATGTAGCATAGACAGGAGTTTTAGCCTTATCCCATTGGCACTTCAGAGCTAGGAATGGCTTTGTGCAAGGAATATAATCAATTGAAAATGAGCTCATATAGAACTCTGATTTATTTTGTGAAACTCCTACCAGTGCAGCACTTATGCATGAGGACAAACTGTTAGACACTATATTGGCCCAGTTAAAAATGGTGCCTTGAGTGGCCACAAATAAAATTCTTGGTACCCAGCTCAGTTAGTAATTCTTTCCATTTTCTCTTCCAAATATCATGTTCAACATTAATGCTATCAATATATAAGGAGTGCAAAGGTTTGCAGTTTCATATTCCCCGGAAGGCCTTGTACGAAAAATGTTTCCAGGAATCATCATTCTTTTAACATTGTCCAAGACATCTAGATTTAGGTCCTTTAACCATCCTTCAGTTAGATAAGTCTACGGTATGCGTAGATTATAGGCCATAGCTACATAAGCTGGGATATAAGCAACATAACCATGTCCTTCAATATTAGATAAAATCATTTTTGTTACATCAGCCCTTAGGAGGATCCATCCTATTACTTTTGAACATGGAAAAAGTTCTGGACGCGTGGCAACTTTCATGATTGTTGACCTCTCTATATTGGCATATATGGGTAAATATTCCAATCCTGCATATGGGACACTTTGATTAGTGATCATGTGGTATATTCCCCCCCACTTGTACTCAGGTTCGATGCCCATGACAGCTTTGGTATCTTCATATATAACTTCAACTCGGGTTATGATCTCTACCACTGGATCTTCTTCCGCAACTTGCACCTTATTCTTCTATTTCCGAGGAATGTTGCTATATGAATGACGAGACTATTTTGATCATACAACAACATGTGATATTCAATCTATTCCAATCATATAATTGCAATTTGATAAACTTTACACTAAACAAAAACAATTTTTAACTAGAAATTTATTTACTGAATCATCATAATGCATAATGACTAAATTCTTGTGTCTACCCTGAATGTGCTTTATTCAAAAGGAAAACACACAATAGTATTAAGAATTTCTAGGGGAATACTAGAAAAAGGTCACAAGCAGGTACTCTACTGCACCAACATTTAGGCTCTCACCACGGTAGCACATCTTCTTGGGCATATCAATGTCAACACTGTGTTGCTGCCACAACTTTTTCTCCCCGATTTTATTTTTACTTAAACCCTGGGACCCCTCCTCATCATTTTTGTGTGGATTGATTGTTAAAGGCTTTGCACCCTCGAGCATATCTGTTCGTTTTGAAGTTGAATTCCCGCTATTTTGTTTGCCTCGTTCAGTTTAGTTTGAGTCATGCGGTCTGTTTTAATCCCATAAAACATGAATTTTTTCCTTAACAATGAAAAAATGTTTTTGCCTGTAGTTGATCCTTAACGCTGTTGGTTTTCTCTTTGGATCAGGCCTCTTTCGGAAGATGCTGAGCCTCATCTCACCCACCGTTGCGGCTCCTTGATCAAACTTTCCGCCCGATTGGAGTTTCATCCGACGTCCGATTCATTTGTTTAGACCGCCTGCTCCCAATTTTCTACTCGCCCGCCGTTGTGGATGGAAGGATAAAGTCAGCTCCCGATTAGAGTTTCATCCGACGTCCGACTTAAGCTCTTTTCTCCCGCTCGCCTGTTTTCAGCCTTTAACCCCTCCGCCGTTGCGGGTGGTAGAGCAATCTAGCCTCCGACACACTCCTCTCTGGTGTCTGATTGCCTTTATCGCCCGTGTTGTCACTTTACTGGTTCTTATGCTCCTCCGCCGTTGCGGCTCCTAAAGCCTTTCCCCATCCGATGCAGAAGTCTGTTCCCACCCGATCCAAGTATCGCCCAACCGCCGATTTAGTGTTGCCGCGAGTTCTCGCCCGGATGAACTAGGCTAGCCCCTTGTGAATTTATCATTATGGTTAGAAATTTTCAATGCCTAATATCTCAGTTTATTAGATAATGCACCAATGTTGTCTGCAGGGAGAATGCCATAGATTGCTGAAGCAATTCAGAGCGAAGAAAAGGACGAAACAAACGAATGACAGAGACACAGAGGAGTCAGTTTCAGCAGTTACGGTCAGAAGGTAAACGACTATGGAAAATGATTGGGAAAATGCAACGACCAGAGAAGAAACTGAATCGTCAAGGACTCTAAAAGGTCACACGCTGAGAGCAGCCCAGGAGGCCGCAGTTGTGGTTTAAATAACGGGAAGCCTGACTAAAAGGGGGCTTTTTCCCCTGGAAAAAATTGTAAATGTTTGCTTGTAAGAGGAACTACTTCGTTTTGCAAAAGGAACTGCAATTCTACCTGCTTGGAGAAAGTGAAATGGAATGTATCAATGCGTTTCGATGAATGATGTTGGAGAGGAACTATTTCATTTTCAGCTGCATTTCATTTACTATGAGAATGTTTAATTTCCTGAACCTATGTTCTTATTAAATGTTCTTTGGTATTTTCATGATCTTTCCATGTGAGTAATAATGGTATTCATACAGCAATTGGCTACCTGGTTGTTAAATATTTGTGATTGTTCATGTGTTTGAAAGGAGTTTCAGCTAGCTGTAACCCTTCATACTGCATGTGCGAAAAAAATGAATTACTCACTTAAAATTGATGGCTCGCTCCCCAGGGATAGATTAGATAATTAGTTTGTTTCTCACTGTATATGATTTGGTTGCCTGCGGGTCTGAGACGAGAGGTAAGAACCTGCGCATCACATCGTGACCGCCCCTCGCAGTCTAATCACCTTGCACTTAGTTAGGCACGTGCATTTCATCTCTTAAGTTAAAATACAAAAACTCAGTGGACCGGGCCGCAACTGGTAGAGCTTTGTTTTTGTTACTTGACTCACGGTAGCTGGACCGCAAACCGGACGGATTCCCTATACCAAATAGTCAGCGGGCTAGTTGGGAACGCTGATTGGGGAGAATCCCTTACTGTTTCCGCCTGCGATTTTCCAGGCCTCAACAGTTTTGGCGCTAGAATGAGGGCCGCCAGTGTATGGCTGGCCAAGGAAACTCGTTTTACAGAGATCATTCCGCTGGTTACAGTTCTGAAAGTAGTGGACCACACAATCTGATTCCAGTAGAAGAAAACAGAGAGCATTTATATCCTGTTCGCAACGAAATTGTAAATGATCTAAGAAGACATACCCGTGCGTATGTAAAGAAGATTGGAGGATTGCCAATTATCCCCGAACTGCCTAGAAGAGAGTACAAGAAGAAGGACTGTCCTTTAAGTGAAGATTCGGTGTTGGTAGGAGACTGGGAAGAACTTGTGGAAACCGCCTTACAGGAGGTTGAATTTCCTTTGAACCAAGTAGGTCCAGACACTCCTTACTGTTCTCCTGTTCTCACCCCTACTGGTTCACGTCCCCACACCCCTGTTGGTTCACCTCCGCATTCTCCACCCCAACTCATGGCCGGTGTTAACGCCAATAAAACCCCACCTAATCCTCCACCACCTGCATGGAAAGCCAGGTCACCTCTGAATCTGACCCCACCTTTGCACGACCTACCCCAAGCCTTCGAAAAGTTATTACCTAAGTTCGACCCAAATGAGAAGATATTAGTGGATGATCACTTACAGAGTTTTTATTTGGCTATAGAAGGACTGAAGGCAGGATAGCATGAAGATGTGGTTTGTAGATTGTTCCCACATACCCTCAAAGGAGTTGCAGCCTCTTGGTATTTTGGACTGCCCGCCAATTCTATCCCAGACTGGGATACTTTCGAGAGAATATTCAGAAGTAAGTATGCTGTCCAAAAGACTCACGCTGCCCTCATGAAAGGACTATGTGCATTGAAGAAAGAGAAAAAAGAAAAGGTGCACAGCTTTACACAAAGGTTTGCAGCATATCTAAAAAATTTCTCCGAAATAGATGAGCCTTCAGACAAAGTACTGATTGAATACTATACTTCAGCTTTGGGTCCTGATTTATCCATGTTTGCAAAAGGTAGGACCAAGCCGACTTTGACGGAGACTTATGAAGAGGCAGAAGTGGTGGAGGCTGAAAGGGAGAGCGTCGAAGATTATACTGAACAGTCAGGGGAGAAAAGGAAAACCTTACTGTTTACTAAGCCCAAAGAGGAGAAAGCACCAGACTTTGAAGGTATGGCCAAAATGGTGCAAAATCTCTCTAACAAGATCATAGATTTAGAGAAAGAAAAAGAAGCACAAAAGTTCTACAGGCCATACTATAAGAAAATAGAAGACAGTAATCAGGCCCAACCTCCTCCTCAAAGGAATGCATCCATGAATTTGACAGACATAGGTATGGAAAATTTCTGTACTTTTCATTAGCAGCCTCACTCCGAAAAAAACTGTCCACAATGGATAAATTCAATGACATTGGTCATGAATCAGATGTTGGATTCCAGACTGACAGAAGAAGATGATGAGGAGAGGAAAGAAAATGTTGCTTCCACTTCTACAAAAGAACAGGAGGAAGAGACTATGGCATTATGGAGTTCTGTTTCCGTGCTCGACGCTGAAGAGGAAAATACTCAAGGACGCAAAGGGGTCAGAGAGGCTAACGTGACAACTAGAAGTAAAGGGACGGTTAGTGATGACAGTATTTTACTCCCAAAGATCAGGAGGCTTCAAAGGAATGTCAGGAAAAAGTTTCAAGATAAGGCCTTGGCTGATCAGATACTGGAATTCAGTATTACCAGCCAAGACCCTAGACAGAACAGAACATCGCCTGAGTCAAATCAAGAGAACGTGAGTGCTGGAAAATCTCAGCCTACTAGATCACAAATTGAATATGACATTGTTGAAGATTTGAAGAAGGTGAAAGCAAACGTCCCATTGTTCGAAATGTGCATAGTATCTCAACAGAAAGAAAAACTGTTGAAAGCACTTGAAACGTCTGAAGAAAAACTGCCCACTGAAAATCAGCCCCGGGATGAAGAAGAAATCGGAGAAGCTAGCACCGGAGGTATGTCTAAAACTAAAAATCCACCTTTCCTCCTGACATTTGAAGTTTTCAACCATAACGTGCACAATTTCCTAGTAGACTCAGGGGCATCAATTAATGTCATGCCCATATCGGTATGCAAGAAAATAAATGGGCAGCCTAAGCCATCCACGTGGAGGGTGGTGCAATTGGATAGGACAGACGTTAAGGTGATTGGTGAAATGGAGGATGTCCTAATTCGCCTAGCATCTGATAGCAGAGTATGCCAAGTTATTAACATCGTAGTGGCTGACATACCAGATGCTTACGGCCTGGTCCTGAGTAGGGATTGGTCAGCTAAATTAAATGGGTATTTCTCTTCAGATTGGTCACATCTTTGGTTACCATACAAAGGAAGTCCCAATCAAATCAAAGTTCTGAGAGAACCTTACATGAAGTATAACATCACTCAATTGGATGAGAAGAATGTACCAGTTGAATATGTATTGGGAAACTATTTTCTTGAACTATAACCAGGGAATTATCAAGCGGAAGAAGCCAGCAACACATCTGACACTTAGCCTGATCTACTTCGTTTTTCTCAGGCTGATGAGCTTGATTGTAAAATAGTAGATTTAGTTGTAGGAGTAAATTCGGTTTCAGTAGATAATGTTTTCTGGACTCTATATTTTGACGGCTCAAAGACGTTAGAAGGGTCAGGGGCCGGCTGCGTCCTTATTGATCCACAAAAAAATAAACACTTCCTTTCTTGTAGATTAGAGTTTGAGTGTACTAACAATACAGCTGAATATGAAGCATTATTGCAGGGACTCAAGAAAGCGATCGAGCTAGAGGTTAGTAATTTAAAAGTTTTTGGGGACTTAGAAATAGTTGTGAAACAAATAAGAAATCAAATACATTGTGTCTCCCCTCACTTGAAATATTACCAAAACGAGGTATGGGATTTGCTTAGACATTTTCATGCATTTAACATTATTTCAATCCCAAGGATAAAAAATGTAGCTGCTGATCTTTTAGCTACATCAGCTGCCAGGCTGGTTCCCACTAATAACAAATGCTCTATTGAATTACTTTTCAAGCCTTCAATACCGGACATGATCACCAACCTACGAGTATTTGACGATGATCAGCAGATAATTGAGTGCTTGACAAACGATGAAGTCTTTAAAGGGGCTATCATAGACGATGAGGAACATCAGGCTGAAATGAAATATAACAATTTCATTCCCAAAGGAGTTAGGACGTTGGAGAAAATGTTTGACTTGAATGAGAAATTTAGAAGACCCACTAATGTGAAGATGCACAGCTCAACTCTACAGTTTGAGCTAATTAACTTAGGGACTGAAACGGATCCCAAGTTCGTCAACCTCGGTAAAAGTTGTTCACCCGCGGAAAGGGACAAGTTTCTCAGTCTGTTTAAGCAGTACAAGGATGTCTTCGCCTGGACGTATGAAGATTTGAAAACTTACGACACTAGTATTATTAAGCATATCATTCCTATTAAAGCTGGCGTTAAGCCATATCAACAGCCGTTAAGGAAAATGCACCCCAAGCTGGAGCCGCTAATTCAAAGTGAGGTGAAGAAATTGCTAGACGCCAGGATCATCTTTAAAGTCAGGCATTCTAAATGGGTGTCAAACCTGGTGCCTGTCAGGAAAAAGTTGGGAGAAATCAGACTGTGCGTGGACTTCAGAAACTTAAACCGCACCTCGGATAAAGACAACTACCTGGTACCTCCCATGGAGCAATTGCTTCAGATGGTTTCTGGTTCTGAAATGTTTTCATTGTTAGATGGTTTCTCTGGCTACAACCAAGTATTGGTATCCAGAGAAGATCGATTGAAGACGACATTCAAAACTAAATGGGGAACTTTTGCATATAGAAGAATGCCCTTTGGACTGATTAATGCTGGCGCAACATTTCAGAGAGCGATGGACATAGCTTTTCCCGGATTGATTGGGCGAAGTGTGGTGGTCTACCTGGACGACATCACAATTTTTTCGAAGAAAAGAGGGGAGCACGTGTTCCACTTAAAGCAAATCTTTGAACGCTGCAGGAAATATGGTATTTCCCTCAATCCTAAGAAGTGTGTGTTCACGGTTACTGAAGGTAAGTTACTGGGGCATATAGTTTCGAAGAGGGGTATATCCATAGATCCAGAAAGAATTAAGGCTATTGAGCAAATCCCTATGCCTCATAATAAAAAGGGGATGCAATCCTTCATGGGAACGATAAATTTTGTGCGTAGTTTTGTGCCTGATTTTGCCCAGACTGTTAAACCATTACAGCAGATGGTTAAGCAAAATACACAATTTAAGTGGACTGAAGCGGAAAAGAATGCTTTCAGTAAAATCAAGACTGCGGTTGCACATGCACCCTCTCTGAAAAGTCCATATTTTGACAGGGATTTTATTATATATACATTTGCGTCCGATGATTCAGTGGCTACTGTACTTACACAAAAGGAAGACGGGGGTGATGAATACCCAATTTCTTTTATGAGTATTGGGCTGCAAGGAGCTGAATTAAACTACCCAGCCATTGAAAAACAAGCATACGCAGTATTTAAGGTAGTCAAGCAATTCAGGCCTTATATTCTCAAAAATCGAACCAAGGTAATAGTCCCTTACACAGCCGTAAGATCCCTTCTCATTCAAAAGGAATTGGGAGAAAGAAGGGGCAACTGGGTAATAGCCCTTCAAGAATACGACTTGGAATTCAAACTAGCCACTATAGTGAAAGGTCAAGGGTTATGTAAGCTGATGACTGGAAGCAGTAACGATGAAGAGCATGGGATGATGAAGCTGAGTTGCATGTAATGGATGTTTGTCCTTTATTCACAGCTCCTGAATCTTGGTATAGAGACCTTGTACATTACCTGCAGTCAGGGGTGTTTCCTGAACATTGGAGTTCCAAACAAAGAAGAGCTTTGCGTCTAAAGTCAGCTTCCTACCAACTCGTAGAGGGCATATTATTCAGAAGAAACTATGATGGGGTCCTCCTAAGATGCCTGGAAAAAGAAGACGCTGAGAAAGTAATGTCTGAATTGCATGATGGTCCGGCCGGAAGATATTATTCAGGAGACACTACAGCCCACGAAATCCTTAGGGCCGGTTACTATTGGCCAACACTCTTTAGGGATGCACATGCGCACGTCAAAAAATGTGATACTTGCCAGAGATGTGGGGGAAGACAACCTAGAGTAGCAGCACCTCTAAAGCCTGTAATGATCACAGAGCCTTTCAAGCAATGGGGAATAGACGTCATTGGAGAAATAAAGCCAAATTCATCCCTGATACATAAGTATATCCTTACTGCAACTGATTATTTCACTCGCTGGGTCGAAGCCATCCCATTGCGCAAGATAAACGAAGACGAAGTCATCAGTTTCCTAAAAGACCATATCATGACCAGGTTTGGGGTTCCAAGTTCGTTAGTTTTTGATAATTCTAAATACTTTTCATCCATTAAAATTACTGCATTTTCTCATGAGAAAGGAATAAAATTACATTATTCTGCTAACTATTATCCGCAAGGGAATGGCCTGGCTGAATCCTCAAATAAAAACCTCATTAGAATCCTGAAGAAGACCGTCATAGAAAACCAGCAAAGTTGGCACTCAGCCTTACCCAATGCCCTGTGGGCTGACAGAGTCACCCCCAAGTCTGCAATAGGAGTGTCACCCTTTACCCTTGTATACGGTAAGGAAGCCATCTTTCCCCCCAACATCATGCTCCCATCTTCCATACTAGCTCAGGAATCTAGGGGGTCGGATGACGAGGTTCTCCAAATAAGAATATACAATCTTCTGAAGGCAGAGGAGGCCCAATCCAAGGCTAGAGAGCGTTTCCAATAGCAGCAGGAGGTAGTGAAGAGATGGTTTGACAGACATAAATCTGGAAAAAGGGACCTGGAAGTGGGAGACCTTGTTCTCAAATGGGATCATCCCCATGATGAAAAATGGAAGCACACTAAGTTCCAACAGTTATGGGTAGGTTCGTTTCAAATCACCGCTAAACTTGGCCCTGCTACTTATATGTTACAGGATTTACAGGGATGGGAGGAGAACCTGCCGGTTAATGGTATGGTTCTCAAAACCTTATTTTTCTTAAGTTGTTTTGAGCTTTCTGACTTGTACATAAATAAGCTGTTATGAGTTATGCTTTCATTTGTTTAATTTGAGTCTTTGTTTTCAATAAAGGTGGTTAACTCGTGGTTATGTGGGGAACGCCAAATTTCTGGAAATGGTAAACATTTGTTGAATGGTCAGACTGTGGGTTACCATGTGAATTCCTTCCCCCAAATAGTTTCTTGAAATATTTGTGTGCATTGAGGTCCTGCTTAAACTCCTGTAAGGTCAATCAGATTCAAAAGTCTAGAATACTATGCTGAGGCTCCGTACACTTTACACTTAAAAGTCTAAGGGAAGATGACAGGGGACCCACGGAGAAGAGAAAGATGAACAGAGTGTTAAATATAAATGATCCCATGCCAGGAAATGAATGCCAGAAGGCAGATAAGAGTCAGAATTCCTATGAAAACATCATGCTTCAAAGCTAAATCTAGATCATAAAGTACTAATTTTTCGATGATCCCCTCTGTCCGTGAGCTGAAACTTTAAGCACATCGCTCACACAAAAGGGCACTATGGGATAGAGGATCCTGAATTAAAATTCAGTAAGAAAGGCACACATGAAGACTCGCATTAAAAGGGGACAAAATCCAAAAGCACAGAAGCTGCTAAAATGGCATGGGAGTGAGGAACAAATGAACGTTTCCGTTCATCACCTGCTATAATCCTGTGGTGTCCAATGTCGTCAGCTACCTGAAGGCAAAATTAATAATGAACTCATATTTTGGCCTCAGCAGAGTTATCCGGACTCGAAAATCTTGATTTTCATCGCCCCAATTGGACTGATATCAATGATCAAGGTACACACTACTGTGATTGAGAAAGATATATAGCTGGAAGAGTTCAATAGATACATTTGTTGTGGAACAGTCTGCCATTCAAGAAAGAAATCACCCAGAGATCTAGGTTCACCAGGAAATTGCCAGTTGTTGCTGCCGCAACTTTTTCTCCTCGATTTTATTTTTACTTAAACCCTGGGACCCCTCCTCATCATTTTTGTGTGGATTGATTGCTAAAGGCTTTGCACCCTTGAGCATATCTGTTCATTTTGAAGTTGAATGCCCGCTATTTTGTTTGCCTCGTTCAGTTTAGTTTGAGTCACGCGGTCTGTTTTAATCCCATAGAACATGAATTTTTTCCTTCACAATGAAAAAATGTTTTTGGCTGTAGTTGATCCTTAACGCTGTTGGTTTTCTCTTTGGATCGGGCCTCTTTCGGAAGATGCTGAGCCTCATCTCACCCGCCATTGCGGCTCCTTGATCAAACTTTCCGCCCGATTGGAGTTTCATCCAACGTCTGATTCATTTGTTTAGACCGCCTGCTCCCAAGTTTCTACTCGCCCGTCGTTGCAGCTGGAAGGATAAAGTCAGCTCCCAATTAGAGTTTCATCCGATGACCAACTTAAGCTCTTTTCTCCCGCCCGCCTGTTTTCAGCCTTTAACCCCTCCGCCGTTGCGGGTGGTAGAGCAATATAGCCTCCGACACACTCCTCTCTGGCGTCCGATTGCCTTTATCGCCCGTGTTGTCACTTTCCTGGTTCTTATGCTCCTCCACTGTTGCAGCTCCTAAAGCCTTTCCCCATCCGATGCAGAAGTCTGTTCCCGCCCGATCCAAGTATCGCCCGACCGCCGATTTAGTGTTGCCATGAGTTCTCACCCGGATGAACCAGGCTAGCCCCTTGTGAATTTATCATTATGGTTAGAAATTTTCAATGCCTAATATCTCAGTCTAGTGGATAATGCACCAATGTTGTCTGCAGGGAGAATCTCATAGATCGCTGGAGCAATTTAGAGTGAAGAAAAGGACGAAACAAACGAATGACAGAGACACAGAGGAGGCAGTTTCAGCAGTTACGGTCAGAAGGTAAACGCCTATGGAAAATGATTGGGAAAATGCAACAACCAGAGAAGAAATGGAATCGTCAAGGACGCTGAAAGGTCACACGCTGAGAGCAGCCCAGGAGGCAGCAGTTGTGGTTTAAATAACGGGAAGCCTGACTAAAAGGGGGTTTTTTCCCCTGGAAAAAATTGTAAATGTTTGCTTGTAAGAGGAACTACTTCGTTTTGCAAAAGGAACTGCAATTCTACCTGGTTGGAGAAAGTGAAATGGAATGTATCAATGCGTTTCGATGAATGATGTTGGAGAGGAACTATTTCGTTTTCAGCTGCGTTTCATTTACTATGAGAATGTTTAATTTCCTGAACCTATGTTCTTATTAAATGTTCTTTGGTATTTTCATGATCTTTCCATGTGAGTAATAATGGTATTCATACAGCAATTGGCTACCTGGTTGTTAAATATTTGTGATTGTTCATGTGTTTGAAAGGATTTTCAGCTAACTGTAACCCTTCATATTGCATGTGCGAAAAAAATGAATTACTCACTTAAAATTGATGGCTCGCTCCCTAGGGATAGATTAGATAATTATTTTGTTTCTCACTGTATATGATTTGGTTTCCTGCGGGTCTGAGACGAGAGGTAAGAATCTGCGCATCACATCATGACCACCCCTCGCAGTCTAATCACCTTGAACTTAGTTAGGCACGTGCATTTCATCTCTTAAGTTAAAATACAAAAACTCGGTGGACCAGGCCGCAACCGGTAGATCTTTGTTTTTGTTACTTGACTCATGGTAGTCGGACTGCAAACCGGATGGATTCCCTATACCAAACAGTCAGCGGGCTAGCTGGGAATGCTGATTGGGGAGAATCCCTTACTGTTTCCGCCTGCGATTTTCCAGGCCTCAACACACTGTCAATAAGAAATGAACAACTTGGAGACGCCTTGGGAAGAAAAAACTCCTGGGAAGAAAAACCTCATGGATAACCAGGGTTTTTACCCTAACTAGAAATTCCTCCGACGGTATTCCATTAAAATTCCTATTCTGACTGGCCAACGACCACAATCTCACCATACTCTGATTAATGAAATGAGGGAGTGGGGCAAATGACTAAACACTCATCTACCCACTGCCCTCCTTCTACCAATGATTGTTTGGGAAGATTTCATGGCAGGGTCTAGGAAAACAATGACTAAAGTAGGTAAAAGAAACAACGGTCCTGGCTAACCAAACAAGAGAAACGCTTCACAATAATATCGACCGCAGCATTTTAATACCCTTAGCAGAAAAGAGACCAAACCTAACCCTACCAAGTTGTTCCATAAAACTCACCAAGTAATACACCAAGTAATGAGTGAGATCCTACCTAGATTGCTGATATGACCTGGAAAAAGCATGATCTCTGCTGGCTAAATTTGCTTCGTCGACTAACAACTCCACATATTCTAAATGGCTAAAAATACCGTGAAACAATAATTGTGGAAAATCCCCTTACGGGCTTAAATATGTTTTAAACCTGGGTGAGCATACTAAAAAAAACTCGAGCAAGAACCCCATTAGCACCAACATTATATTGGAACTGATCCCGCAAGCGACCGAGCGTTTTGGATGGAAGAAAAGAATGGGCTCGACGTCGATCGAGCGGTTAAAAAACTAAATACTGAGATGGGTTAAAGGCTTTAAAGACAAATCGGTAAGACAAAAAACTACCACCTACACTGGCATCGGAAACGTTTTCAGGAAGACATCGCATATGCATCGGACTAAGCATCCGAAGCACCGGTAAGGAAATAATCTCTAAGATCTCGGAACAGTCAAAATGATGGATAGAACAATAACATATCCTGTGGACATCGAAAAAAGAAATGACAAAATGATCTGATGCATCAGAAAGACTTTGGATAGTTGACCAGGAGCATCGAAAAGTGTTTTCTGATACCATATACCTAGGTACATCCGATGTATCAGGGGATTTTTGGCAAGATTTTTTGGAAGCACAAGACATAGAGAATTGGGTGGCTACAGTACTATGCTTCTGATACGTCAAATGAACTTCAAGAGTGCATCTGATACATCAGGTAAAAGAAAAGAAATCTTATTTTGCAAAAATCCTTAAGTCATGAAACAAATCTTATGAGGTAAAGATAAAATTTCAAAGATTTTCTAAAAACTAAAAAGAGTAGGGGGCCCTAAAAAGTAAAAAAAAATGGGATGATAGTTGCAATAACAACAAAGTGTTACGGGAACACCAACTCTATGCCAAGTTCAGTAAATGTGATTTTTACAAACCAAAGATACAGTACTTGGGTCACATCATATCCGAGAAGGGGATATCCATGGACCTGAAAAATATTAAAGTCATAGAATATTGGCCTACCCCCACTAATGTCACTAACATCGGGTCCATTTTGGGATTAGCCGGTTACTACCGAAAGTTCATAGAGAACTTTTTGAGGATAGCTTGTCCCATGATCTCTTTTCAAAATAAGGCGAACAATTTCTTATGGACGACCAAGTGTGAGGAAAGTTTTCAGAAGCTTAATTTTTTTTTGACAATGGCATCGATACTATGGATTGCAGATATCAGTGGTTATTTCATTATTTCCATGAATACAAGCAAGGAAGACCTTGGAGAAGTCCTCTTGTAGAACAATTTTGTGATCTATTATGAATCGCAGAACCTAAAGGAACACGGAAAAAAATATCCCACCCATGATCTCGAGTTAGCATCCATCATCCATGCCTTGAAGATGTGGAGGAACTACTTTATGGGGAAGAAATTTCTTCTGAAAACAGAAAATATGAGTTTGAAGTATTGATTTAAGCAATCGGATATAAATTCCAAGTAGGGAATATGGTGGCCTTCCTTAGCGAGTACCATTTCAAGTAAAGCATATAAATGGAAAGGATAATAAAATTGTTGATTCTTTAATCTGACTAGCTCATATGTTATATGAGGTGACTTTAAGTCAAACCAATTCAAAATTACACAAAAGGATTAGAATGGCCAACGGAATTGACCCTTTATATGTTGAAATCCTCAAGAAGGTCCAAGAGCACAAATTGTTTCAACAACAAAAAGAGTACAAGGTAGATGAAATGACAGTTGTGGTCCAAAGAAATATTGTATGTTCTGGAAGGAGGGGACATCAGATCCATCATCCTCGTGGAATTACATCAGACATATACTCGGGGCATTCGGGATATCAAAATATGATATTCGCAGTAAAGAGACACTTTTTCTGGCCTAAGTTAAAGGCCGACATAGTGTTGTTTATCACAAAATTCCAAAAATGTTAGCTCATAAAAGATGAGCACCAACATCTTTCGGGATTGCTGCAACCATTACCCATTCTGAAATTGAAGTGGTTTGTCATTAGTATGGATTTTATTACGAGTCTACCGAAGAGTAAGAATCCAAATTACTCTATCTTTGTAGTAGTTGACAAGTTGCCAAAATAAACACACTTCATTCCAGTGAAATTAACCTACAAGGAAGTACACATTGCTGACATCTTATTAAAATAGATATTCAAATTCCATGATATACCCAAGGAAATCATCTCGGATTGAGATACAAAGTTTACCGAGAAATTTTGGAGATCCTTATTCTTTGAATTAGGGACATAGTTGAATTTTAGTACTTCTTACCACCCATGGATAGATGGGAAAACATAACAAGTAAACCATATTGTAGAAGAAATGCATATGATGTATGTCATGAACAACCCCACCAAGTGGAAATATTACATGCACCTTGCAGAGTTTGCATATAACAACGGATACCAGATCTTCACCAAGATGAGTCCCTTCGAGGTACTCTATGGATGGAAGTGTAGAACACTGGTTACTTGGGATAGATCGGTGTATTGGCTCATGTTAGGGCCAAAATTACTAAATGAATTGGAACAATTGGTTACCAAGGTCCAATTTAACCTTAAAGAAGCAAAAAACTTCTAGAATATTTATGTGGATAAGAAAAGAAAATATAAATATTATCAGATAGACAACCATGTTTACTAAAGTAAAATAAAAAAGGAACCCATTGATCTTGGGGAGGTGTGGAAAGTTGGAACCAATATTTTGTGGACCCTTTGAGATAGTAGCTAAGAGAGGGCCAATGGTATATGAACTAGATTTACCTTCTCAGATCAGAGTTCAGAATGTTTTCCATGCATCCTTAATAAAGGAATATGTATATGATACTAAACATGTAATTGATTGGTCCTTATTACAAGTGGAACCTGAATGGGAGTTTGTACCTAAACCCATTTATATACTGGACAAGAGAGAGGTGTAGCTCAAGAAGCGCACCACAGTCCAATTGAAAGTGCAATGGAATCACTTTGAGGTTGATGAGGATACTTGGTAGAATGAAGCCACCATAAGAAAGGATTACCCCACCTTGTTTCACGATTTCATCTGTAGTCCCTAGAACACTAGGGACAGTGTTGTTCTAAGCAGGGAGGGATGTAATATCCCAAATTTTTTACCTAAAAATTATGGGAATAAGCCCCATTGAATATGATGTTTCTTTGATGTTTCATTTTGTATATTCGGAATAAGACCCCACTGCACATGAGAATGATTATTTGTTTGATATATTGGGTGTAATCCAATTGCATATGTTCTATGTATATAATTTCATGTGTTGGGAATGGAACCTGAAGCACATAATTGATGAGATGTTTGTATTGAGCGAAAGATCCGAATAACATGAGTATGTGATGTTTGTGATGAGTGAGAAGCTCTGGAGCACATGATTATTTGATGTTTTTGTTGAGTGAGAATATCTGGAGCACATGACTATTTGATGTTTGTGTTAAGCGAGAGGCTTTGGAGCACATTAGTATTTTAATGTTTCTGTTGAGCAAGAGTCTCTAGAGCACATGAGTTATGAAACCTTTGTGTTGAGAAGGAATCTCTGAAGAACATGAAAATATAAGAATTGGAAGTGTTTGGCATAATCCCGGGAGCATTCCAACTTTTGATGTTGAGCATAATCTCTAAAGCTTCAAATCCTTGGCCATTGTATCCCTAGGTGTATCCTACAAATACATCCTAGCATCAGTGTTGAGCGAGGAGCTCTGGAATTTCACTAAGTTTGTAACTCCTTGTTTCTTATCATTTATTATGGCTCTGGATAAACATTAGGAGTTACTGAAAAATTATGTTGAGAGAAAACGACTCTTCGAAAACATTGATCGCATATTACTTATTATTAAGTGCTTAAATTAAATTTCCAACTTATGTATCTCATCAAGTATTGAAGAAATACCATGTTAAATGAGGTAATCAAACATGCAAGGATGTTTAGAGTTGCATAACCTAGTTGACCTAACCCCTTCCTAAAGGCCTTAAAAAATAAGTGACTATAAGCTAAAAATAAAAGTGTCATGTGATTAGGGATCATGCTATATGATACCTAAAGTAAAATGTTAACAATGGTATATATAAATACATAGTTTATACATAATGTGTATAAAAGAGTAAGCATAATTAATAATACAACTATGAATAATAATGAAAGGATCTATATATTATTATTATTACTAATATTAATTAAATATTAAATACCTAAAAGAATCAAAGTAGGAACTAGTCAAAAGTTCCTAAGTTAAACTTAAATAAATATTAAATTTACCTAAATTAAGTAAAAAGGGTTATTTCAAGAAAACAAATGATTCTTGATTTAACTTCCCCTTTTCCTGAAAATTCTGTATATAAATACCCAAGCCAAAGAGAGGCTTGGGGATCTTTTGATTATTCCATGATTCTACCTGATTATTCTCAAGAGAGTTCTTGGAGAGCATTTTTTCCAAAAGGAAAAGAAAACTGATATAGAACCTGTTATTCCAAATAGGGAATCCTTACCTTAAGAGCTCTAAGATACTTGCATGTTCGAACCATCTTAGGGGGATCTGGATTGAAACCAAGAACGGTTCCAGGTTGTGGTTGGGTGGAACGTGGTAGTTCCCAATTTATTCGGGTAACTGAATAGAGGGAAGAAATGTCTATGTCCTTATTAATTATGTGTGCTTGAGTGTGTAGGGTTTCCAACCATTAAAATAGCTTGAACTTGTAGGTACGAGGTTTCTTGATCTTCCTTATATTTTATACAAGTATTCTTAATAAATGAAGGGATTCAATTTTGGAAGGATAAATAGTATCTATCTATTGTAGCTAGGTCATTTTGTTTACATAAACTTGAAAGCAACTAGGCTTATTTTAGTTGACATGTTCATACAAACCCTAGATATAAAAAATTTGTTACAGGAGTATTTTGTTTACTTAAACATGATGGCCTAGTTAGGAGAATATAGATTAGAATTCTTACTATTTAGACTATCATATATGCTTTTATCACTTTTCAAAACTATAGGAAATTATATGGTCTTTATTATTTTTGCATTACTCTTCCATCATTCCTATTTTAAAAATCAGTATTCTCTCAGTTGTAATTTTCTAGACTCTTTGTAGAACATCAACTAGGGTTAGGTCATATTAAAATTAACTAATAAAATACCAACCAAAAGAACTAATTAAAATCCATAGAAACAGAATTATCTCCATTAAAATCCAACTCCACATATTCTAGTGCTGGAAGATTTCATATTGTCAGCATGCTTATTATTTCACCCATCAAATCCATTATATACAAATGTAGCATAAACATTGTGCACAAAACATAAATTAAATATCATTTCCATGCTAAATCTTAAACAATTATAGCATAAATACGATGAACAAAATTAACATAGTTTAACACTAAACCTACAATAAACATAACAAAGGTACATCTTAAGCAAAGCCCATACATTATTTTCATTATAAAAACCCCTACATAAAATTCCAGCCATCAAGACCTCTTAAGGTCCGGCCGTAGGCATAAGTATCATTACAGTTATCATCACTATTTTCTAACCAAAACTAAGAATCAATTTTGTACATAATACAAGCCAAATTGTTAAACAACATATCCATTTAAAGGAACCAGTATTGAATCCTGTTGGTATCATTGCCAAAACAAAAACACACAAACTGTTTCAACCATAGTCCAATCATTAGACAACCCAAGATTGAATCATGTAGGCTTGTAATTCTAAACAAACCAAATTCGAATATAGGCCTAGGAATCTAATCATTTAGGGATTGATTTAAAAAAAAAACGTTGTAAAACCATAAAGGGTTCGCATTATAGGATTCCCATAAAATATTCCACATAAAACAAAATATTACACCAATTAAAAGCTACGCTAGAAAAACCAAACACATAGATTAACATCCAACAACTATTCACCAGATGCGTATTAGCATGAGGGTTGAATCACAGCTACCAAGATCGACTAAAAACCCTATCCTTAAACCATAATTTAAATCGCTACATTGTCATAGCTCTAAATAAAAATAAAACAATAAAATGTGCATGTTGTGTTTCCATACCAAGGTCGATCCGGACTCATGGATGTGAGGTGAAAACCCCACCATAATAAACATTAAAGTCAAACCCAAACCATTTTAAATGCCGAGAAGAAATTACTAAACACTATTGTTAACATTGTTATAGCCACGACATTAACAAAAACATGCAGTAGTGTGCCAAGCTAGTGGATGTAGCAATAATAAGCACCAGCCATGATAAATAAACCATACATTCCACCATTACAAATGTTTACAAGTAAAATGCACATAGTCACAATGCGACATATCCCAACAATGGCACTTTCATGCCATAGTTATCACCGCATATAAAACCAAAACACAGAGTTCTCCATTAATATATAAAACCTTACGTTTAAGGCACAAAACCAAAGTCTATTACAGAGTTGAGTCTTCGTTTGGAAATACATGGCTCAAAGTATCCACACTGATAACCTTCATCAAAATAGTAAATACAAACGCATCTCCTGGATGCCCATTGTCTGAATGGACCCAAACATTTAAACCCATAACCAAAACAATTACAATGTTAACCCTTTCAACACAGATCTCAACACTCTGTTACTCATTACACATAGAGTTAAAAAGGCCTATGCTTTCGTAGGGCTTACCAGTTGAAGGGTATCCTAGATAGTCCAAAGAGCCACCAATGAGCCATGAAATTGAAGTCACCCATGTCACCTGCAAATTGAAATGAAGAACAATTAGAAGTATGCTAATCCTTAAACTGAAGAAAACAAACAAAATAATGCTGAAAAACCAAACTAATAGCATACCTATCAGCTCAAGAAGAGTCTGTTACTTCATGCAATATAAACCCTCGAGTGCCAAAACCATGCAGACAACCAACAGTAGAACCAAATGAATCCCAACAACCACTAGAACAACACTTAGGGATTTTTTCCCCATTCCCCAAGGATCCATAAATGCACCACCCTAGTTCCCACCATCAACGTGATTTTTACCCACCTCTCTATAATCAAAACCAAAACGTTTGTGCAACTTCACTAAACCCCAATAAAAACCCTCTTTGGTATTGTTAATCCATAGTTTCATGGCATATGAAATATGCCATGAAAGGTTTTCACATAAACCATAGTCTTTCCAAAGACTTATCATAATGTTTGCCATGATTTATGATTTAAGCCTTAAACCCTAGGATTTACACATTTCATTTTACCCATTATAAAATAAATATAAAATGGATAAAATTATTATAACCTCAAAAAATAACAATAATGTCAACCTTGAATATTCAGGTCATACAACCCCAACTCTACATAAACAAAGGAAGTAGGAATAGTTAGGCCAGGACTTTAGTCCTTTTATCTTTAGTATGCATAGGACAGTGTAGCATAGTTAGGATGTCGTAGGATGTTACATTTAGCTATCTTAGATATACTCCATCAACAAAATAACCTACACAAAAAAGGGATGTTTGCATTAGTTCGTAAAGAACTAAGTAAACCCCGTAAAAGGAGGAACCATTTACCTCTTCGAGTGGTCCCTTAAGGGATACAAATCCCACCACTCCACCTGCTTGACATTTAAAGGCACGTAGTAACTTTTCATAAATAAAACCATAAATAATGAACAAAAAAGATAACCATGAAGTAAGATATAACTGAACCAACATACGCAAATTTATGTTAAATAGTAAACACTAGTAGAGTAATCATTTAACCAGTTCAACTAATATAAACATAGTGCATAATTACATCAGTATTACATAGGAAAATACATAGAAAGACAAAGGAAGCTTACGACACTTTGACCTAGTAAACAAAGACAGACATATTCCGCAAAAGATGAATTAATGTCCATGATAGGGAGTATTTAACGAGCCTACAAATTTTTAATTTTTTTCAAATTTTGGGGACACTACAAGATACTTTATATATATTGATTGTGTATTTAGTGTAAAGGTTTTTTATAGTTAGGGTGTAATGCAGGGTAATTTTTAGGGGCGAAATTTCGTCAATTGGCTATTTTTTAGGTTTTTTCCAAAAAGTAAATTCACTATTTGGTCATTTCTAGAGTGTAATATTTCCTATATTTGTTGGAATATATTATATTCCTTGGAAGGTAATAATGTCTTTGTATTATGTCAGAAGTTGTCTACAATCTTATGTAAAAGAGTAATACATTTAACCGAGAGTTATATTGTGGTGTATTTACTTGTGTAGAGTATTTGTCCATTGTATTGTATTAAGAGATGTTATTTTGGAGAATTATATTATCCCACATGCAATATGTGAGAGTAATTCATCCTCATATATTAGTATATAACAGGGTCAAGTGAATCTCTACATATCATGTATTCTTGATGTAGTAGTGGTACTATTGTGACACTATTGTACATCATCTATATTATTTGGGGTATTTATGCTTTTCTCTCTTGTAAGATTGGAGAAGACATTCTGGAGATAATAGAAGACTACCTTCCCGTTGATGTAACCCATTAGGGTGAACCACATATATCGGTCTTCTCTTGTCCTTTTCTTTTCCTGTTCTTATCTTTTATGATACGTTGTTGGTTGCTTAGATAGGTTAACTAGTTTATCTTGACTATACTATTCTAACATGGTACCAGACCATGTTGCTATGATCTAGTACCTTCTATAGTTTTCAATCAATAACGATTATCATTTGGGCATTGCCATTTTGTTGTATATTTTCTTTCTATCCAGTAGCCATTACGTTTCTCTTCGGATCTGGGCATATTTCTGCATTTTTTCTTTTTTATTCTAACCCTAACTTGTTTTGCAATATTTTTATAGAATTGTTTCTAGGGTTTCTTGATGTTTTTTCTATAGATCTACATGATTTCGGGACTATCCTCAAGGAGATCTTTCTTCCAATTATAAAAACGCTAGTTATAAAAAAGGGTCATACCTTGGTCATTTTTTACCGTTTTTTATTATAAGTTGTTTTTGGAATCATAACCTTTATTCTCGATCCACGCACGCGACCAGAACATAAAATTGGGTATTTTTGAGCCTCCTTTCGGTAATAAAAATGATAGTTATACAAAAGGTCCGTAAATTGGTCATTTTTTACCAGATTTTTATTATAACCTATTTTTGGAATTGGAACAACCATTCTGGATCCACCAACATGACTGGAACAAAAAGATGGGCATTTCTAGGCTTCCTTTCGGTAATAAAAACGACAGTTATAAAAAAGGGTCGTAACTTGGTCATTTCTTTTCAGATTTTTTATTGGAATTGCAACAACCATTCTAGATCCACCTACGCGACCAGAATAGAAGACTAGGATTTTCTGGGCACAGTTTTTCAAAGGGTTGTAAGTAAAAGTTTCTCTTTCTTTTACTATTTTTCTAACTGTGTTTTTGCAGATACAGATAAGTATGGTAAAGTATTTAAGTTTTCCGTTATTCATTTTTTCCATTTAAGTTTTTCTTCTAATCATGTTTATTAAGATATTATTTCTTGTTCTTGCTATATATTTGTCTCACATTTATATATGAAAATATTGGCATCTTTTAAGGACATGGATCTCTAGTATTTTGTCATGATGATAGCTATAAACCATCTAACGCTTAATATTTTTTTAAATATACTTAATAATTAATTTATTCTTTTCTTTATTTTGTTTGTAAAAATAATCTCATATGTGTTATCTAGCGATCATTATTTACTTTATTTATATGTTATTGCTGACCTTTGTGTAAAAGAAATTTCATTCTTTTATAAGTAATATCTTTATGATCATTATATGCTCTTGCTAATTATATTCTTGAGTAAAATAATTTTTTTAATCTATGTGATATCATATTTTTTGGCTTGTCATAAGTTATTTGATTAGGATATAGTTTTTTTTCATGTATTGCAAAGATTATATCTAGTTCATGTGCTATTTGTCTCTAACATTCCAATATGGAAGCATTGACATTTCCAGGGCATTTAGTCTCTTGCATATTTACATAGTGTTAACAAGAAACAAACCCATGATTAAGACCACTAGTGACTTGTCATTTCATAAATTTTCATAAGTGATATCATGAGTTCATCATAATTTGCTATATGTTGATCATATTAAACATTTTGATTTATCTATATCTCATGTCATGTTTATTTCGATCATCTTTTACTCAATATTTATGTGGCTTTGAACAATCTTTAAATATTGAACTATTTATCATGAGCACCTTGTTCTTGTTGTAATGAGATTTATATTCTTATGATTGCATAGGTTATCTTGTTCCTACTTGTCTCTAACGTTTCCATATGTAAGAATTAACATTTTCAGGACATTCATCTCTTGCATACTAACCTCATACTAATTAGAAATGCACCTATGCTTTAGATTAGTTGCTTGATGACTAAATTTTCATATATTTAAGTGAAATCTTTGGTTCACTATTTATATGTTGTGGCTGCCACTTAATGTGTAGAAGTAACTTCATTTTCCTTAATGAGCAATTTAATCTTTTATTTGATCATATTATGTCACCATTCCTTTATATGATGTTTGCTAACCTTTGGTATATAATCATTTTGATTCCTGTATGAGAAATTGTTTTTATGATCTTTATATGCTTTAATATTGAAATTTCTTGTGCAGATACGTTCTCTATTTAGGCTTTCACCTTATTCCAGAAGTAATGAAGCACCATCTTCTACTATTAAAGTCATTATGTTCATCTGTATGATATAATTTTTGATTTATAGACCATTGGGGTCTTGTTTCTTCGATGTTTGAGGTCTTCTACAGATATTTATATTGCACCTTGATTGGAAGAATGTTTGCTATCTGTAAGTGTATTGGCCATATGGGTTTTTTTTTCGTGCATTGTTGTGGTGTTCTTGGCCACATGTTCTAGTGTACACTAGTGTGGATGTTATATCAGAGTTCTTCAGCTATCATGTATGGTTGTGATGATTCTTGTGGTGATCTGGGCATCTTGTGATTTGATTACATCACATGTTCTCGGCATTTTATTGTTGGGTATTTCATCGTACAACCTGGTTTGTGTGCGCTTTCACGATTCAGTGAGAAGCGGTTGTTCATCATCAAATTCCATCAGCCAAAGTGTTCTTCTAATTTCGAGCTTTGGTTCTTCTGGAAGTTGTCATCAAGGGGGAGCAGTGATGACTCCTTCCTTCCTTAGTGTTAGTGTGGGCCCTTCTCCCAGCCATTATTAAGGGGGAGTGTTGGAATATATTATATTCGTTGAAAGGTGATAATGTATTTGTATTATGTCGGAAGTTGTCTACAATATTATGTGAAAGAGTAATACATTTAACCCATAGTTATATGGTGGTGTATTTACTTGTGTAGAGTAATTGTCCATGGTATTGTATTAAGCGATGTTATTTTGGAGAATTATATTATCCCACTTGCAATATGTGAGAGTAATTCCTCCTCATCTCTTAGTATATAATAGGGTCAAGTGAGTCTCTACATATCATGTATTCTTGACATAGTAGTGGTACTATTGTGACACTGTTGTACATCATCTATATTCTTTGGGGTATTTGTGCTTTTCTCTCTTGTAAGATTGGACAAGACATTCTAGAGATAATAGAATACTACCTTCCCATGGATGTAACCCATTAGGGTGAATCATGTATATCGGTGTTCTCTTTTCCTTTTCTTTTCTTGTTCTTATCTTTTATGATATGTTGTTGGTTGCTTAGATAGGTTAACTAGTTTAGATTTATTAGTGTTGTAATATATTATAATCCTTGGAAGGTAATAATGTCTTTATATTCTGTTGGAAGTTGTCTACAATATTATGTAAAAGAGCAATACATTTAACTCATATTTATATGGTGATGTATTTACTTGTGTAGAGTATTTTTCCATGGCATTGTATTAAGAGATGTTATTTTGGAGAATTATATTATCCCACATGTAATATGTGAGAGTAATTCCTCCTCATCTCTTAGTATATACTTAGGTTCAACTGAGTCTCTACATATCATGTATTCTTGATGTAGTAGTTGTACTATTGTTACACTATTGTACATGATCTATCTTCTTTAGGGTATTTGTGGTTTGCTCTCTTGTAAGATTAGAGAAGACATTCTGGAGATAATAGAAGACTATCTTCCAGTGGATGTAACCCATTTGGGTGAACCACGTATATCGGTGTTCTCTTTTCCTTTTATTTTCATGTTCTTATCTTTTATGATATGTTGTTGGTTGCTTAGATAGGTTAACTAGTTTGACTCTACTATTCTAACAATATTTACATAAAATATGTTTTTTTTACCATAATATTCACCTACCTAGCTATAAACAAGTTTTTTTTCAATCCAAAGCAATAGCCTAGAATGTTATACTTAAGTATAATATTAGAATCCTTAAAAAATACACTGGTGTAGTGTTGGAGGAGCTAGCTGGCTTAGCTGGATAGACACGTTAGCTGACTAATTGTAGATTAGGTCGGCCTCATCGGTCGTGTCGGTTGGGTAAATAGATAGGTAGTTACCATAACATTTTTTTAAATGTATACATAGGCTGTTGAGCCAGATAAAAACTCAGTTCAGTTTATGTATGAACCTACATGTGTATTGAGTAGTATAATATGTTATTCTATCCAATATTCTTGTCTCTTGTATCTATTATGTTTATATGATTCTTTATGTGTATTACTGGTAAACTTGCAATCTGATTGATTACAACATTGGTTCCATTTCTGTTAGTACATATATGGATGAAATGGCTATGAGCAGATGATCACAGAGAAAGAGATTATGAACTGGTGGGAGCGTAAAATCGTGAACTATTTGCATAATTACGCTAGGAGAAATAAACTGACTATTGTGCAAGCTAAGGAGGCGTTTTTATCTGAGACATGTGAGAAGTTTATAGAATCTATACCATAGTCTCTCAAGAAGTTACTGGATTAAAAAGGCAGTAGAAACTAAAGACAAAGAGTTACTCCAGATACTGACATGAGGCGGATGCACAAATCTGTCGGAGTGGTTCAAAAGAATCACAAATAATTTTTGTGAAGGATGTGCTGTGGAAGAAAGAGTCTCTATCGAAAGCATAAAAGAGAGGTTCTATAATGACTTCGCCGAACAGTTTCTATGTTTGTTACTGACTATTTTGTTTAAGTTACTGATCGAGAGGGGAGTAGGCCACATTATTGAGCCCCATCCTTCATTAATTGGACGCCATCTAACACTAACTGGGAAAAAAAGAAAAAAGGGTTAAAAAATTTTCTTGCAGAAAGGGAGTGGGAATACTTTTTGAGAAAATAGACAGATCCACCTGGTCTTACTAAAGTGTCAGGTTGGCTATGGGGGGTAGTTGGTCATGTTTTGGGGTAGAGTAGAGGAATTCTAGTCAACTAAGAAGACGCCATAGCCAACCATGAAAAGTCAGGCCAAGAAGGAAATAATTCGGATAGATACTCACAAAAGCACTTTGGATTTATAGAATATGGAAATACAGAAGAGGCATAAGAGAAGGGAGGAACTTAGAGAGAATACTGTCATGATCCATAGAAGAATGGCCACCAGAGTGATAGAACACAAGGAAAATCCGCCAGATTTGGGGCATGACCGGCAGGAAGAGGGAGTAGATAAAGAAGTGTCATCGATGGAAGAATATTTGTGGATAGAGGAACATGAAGCTCTCCAAATTAGCATACCCCAAAGTGTTAGTCCTTTATCTTTGAAAAATTCGAACCAAAGTACTCGAGTGCAGGACATTGTCAAAGAAGACCTAATATTATAAGCTGGCAAGTTTGGTGTATATAGTCAACTAGACGACGAAGGAAATGATGTCAACCATATTGTAATTTCTTGACTAAAGAAAACTGAGTTACATTTCAGTCATACCCATCTAACCACATTATCCATCTACTCTACCCGGGACATGAAGGAGCACCGCCCCATCCAAAGACAACTTTAGGGAATACAGACCAGTTGGATTCGTAAGAAAGAATATCCCAGTTACAGTAGTTCACTTGGATATCAACAGAAGTATTCGAACTAGATCGATAATTTGTTGAGAACGAATTGAAAACTACAAAGAAAAATTCTGATGGAAAAGAAAGTTTCATTGAAAAAATATGTGAATAACACAGGGTTACAGAGAGTATCCCACCAACCCCACCACCACCCCCTCCACCTCCTTCTGAAGGAGACACAGACAATGAAGACATGGGGAATGACTCTACACAAATCACCCTCTATGAGGGCGATAAAGATCCTAGATGACATTAGTTCGTCTGTGAGTCGACATTGGAAGTGAACGTAGTAATAAATGAAGATCAAAAAATGGTGTGGTTCATTGATGCTTTGGGAAAGCAAGAACTGGCATGGTATATGACATACACTGATAAAATGCCAAATGTGACCAAAGAAGAAATTCAGAATTAATTTCTATCATTCTTCAAAACACCAAAAGCAAAGAATCTGGCTGCAAAGAAGTTAAAAAAAATAGTTCAGAAACCGATAGAGACTGTCCAGGAGTATGAAAAAAGACAAAAGGACCTACTCAGCTAGATGGATTATAACATAGATGAGCAACTACTAATCCAATGGTTTGTTGCAGGGATTTCATAGAAGATCTGGATGCATATTATTTTGGACATGTTTAATACATACAGAGATGCAATTATGAATGCATGCAAGTCGATATGGACGAGGAATACCCAGTGCACCGTATAGACAACCATATCAAGGAACAATTAGAAATAATGAAAAAATTGCTATGAAAACTTAACCTCAAAGGATAATACATATGGTGTACAAAATGCTCAACGGCTGGACATACTAAACACAATTTCCGACAAGACATCAGTCGACAAGATGTACGCTTTGTTCAGACAAAATGGTTTTGTGATATCTACCAGGAACATGCGCTACACATGAAAAAAGATTTCCTGTTAAATATTAAAAATGAAAAATATTCTTGGTGCATAATTTGTTAAGCTAAAATCCATGCAATAGTTGACTGTCACTTAAACCTGAAGAACTGATGGAACTATTACGCAGCGTATCAAACAAATGTTGTTGCATAGAACAATAATGATAACATTCCAAGGAATAGTAATGAACATAATGAACAAAGTAATCAAATATACGAAGGCCAAAAATATGAGTGCCAGTATGATAATAATCGCCATGGGGGATATGCAAGTCGAGGATGATTCTTTAGAAATCAGGAAAACATACCACAACGACCAATCCAGTGCTATGCATGCTTCAATGAAGGTCATTAGTATGTATACTATCCATACAAATATCAGACCAATCTAAATTTTTTTACCAGTTGTGGTATTGGCCATCACTCTTTAGAGGGTTGTCCCACCATGCTAGACAAAATTAATAAAAAAAAGAATGTTAACGTCTTGTTGTGTGTTCAAAAGTGTGATGTTATTTGTACAAAGAATTTGTGAATAGTCACTAGACAAGGTACAAGAATTGGCAATGACAATCCTAGAATAAGTAATATAAATAACAAAGATGACTACCCTAATCCTACAAAACAAAAGAAATTATATAACAATGCATCAAATATGTTTCAAGAATTAGCTACACAGGAAGCAATTGATGATATTCAAGAAAATATATCTCAAGAACTACTTAATTTAATGTGTACTGATAAATCAGTTGCACAAACTATTGACTTATTATACAATATAAAGAACAAATCTGGCATGGATAAAAAAACTAAGAATATATGTAGTCTAAACCAAAAAGATAAGAGTGATGATGACCCACTTGTCGACTTAAAAATTGAAGGATACCATGTCCGACAAGTTATTCCTAACTTCGGATCTCAAGTGAAAATTATGAAAAGAGATACATGGGAACAATTGAGAAGACCTAGACTCAACAAATCAGGCATATATTTAAAACTAGTCGACCAAGGACTCATCAAACCTATTGGGGTATGGATAAATTTAGACACAACCATAAAAGGAATTACCACAAAATTCAACTTTGAAATATTTACCCTAAGGAAGTGATCCGGATTTATGCGTGAACGAAATGAAAGAATATATACAGAATCATAATAATAGACATTTTGCAAAGATAACAGAGATACAGTAAAAACATATTCTATTAAATGGCGGAAATAGAACAGACTGTAATACAATTGCTAGAATGGTGGTAGCTATCTCTGAGAAGAGATGTGGCTGCTACGCTCATTCGTGCCAAGCTGAATACAAAATGAGGCCAAAGGGGCCTATTTATAATAAAAATGAGGTGAGAACCCCAAAAGTCCCAAAACGTAACCCTAGAAGATGAACCGTCATAAAGTTTGCGGCCCCATGGTGGTAAGTTGAACAGTCAACTTCCCGGGGTCATAACTTTTGCATACGATCTCCGATTTGGGCGTTCGAGAACTCGTTGGAAAGGTTGGTCTAAGCTTTACAACTTTTGGTCGGCTAAATGTATGTCGATGGAAACCATTTGGCCCCGAATCTCCAAAAAACATCGTTTAAGGCCTCAAAACGGCCCCGGAAGTTTAGGACTCGAAAAACTGCCGAAAAATAACTAGGAAACTGCCACAATGAACAATTGTTTTGAGCCAGTGGAATAGGTGGGTGGCCACCGATCTCCATCTGGATCAATCCTCCCTCCTTAGGAAGCAATGGTCTCCATTGCGTCGAATCCCATATCATATCTCGAACTGTGTGTTGAGTTGATCTCCTGGTGCGACATTTGTTGAAGTGAAGAGGCTGCTTTTCTTTGGCATCCCGAGAAGGCTGTAATTGTTGTTTGGATGATTTGTTTCTGGATGAGCACCTTGAATGCGTGGCCGTGCATTGTAGAGGTACTCGGATAGATGAGGAAACAATGGCTCTGTCTTCTTCTTGTGTCTGATGAGCAGAGATACCCTGTGCAGAGGGTGTGGAGGTCTCTGTGATCTTATGTTCTCCTTCGGACACAATTGTGAAGAGGAATAATTTTCTGATGTGGGAGTTTATCTTCCTACCCTGCGAGACTGTAGTAGGTGCAACTGTCTCTGGGATCCGGTAGAGTTGTCCTCCCAAAGTGACAATGACACTGCGAGGCCGTGACTCATATACAGCATGACGCTTCCACATATATGGTTGTCCTAAAAGAACATCACATACTTCAATTGGGGCCACATCACACAATACCTCGTCTTGGAAAGGCTTGATGCCATATGGTAGGAGGCATTGCTGAGTAATGCGGATACCGCGTCCTTGGCTTAGCCAACCGAGGCTGTAAGGTTGCGGGTGTGGTGTTGTTGGAAGCTCCAATCTCTTCACGAT
>LPNX010288048.1:289998-355287 GCA_001517045.1 Pseudotsuga menziesii | reverse complement strand
CGAAAAACTGCCGAAAAATAACTAGGAAACTGCCACAATGAACAATTGTTTTGAGCCAGTGGAATAGGTGGGTGGCCACCGATCTCCATCTGGATCAGGAAGAATCCAACTCCTTTCCAGCCTTAGTGGGTTGGGCATGGGGTCGAAAGATGAAGGTGTCGATTTCATTAGATAAATAAAGGATAAATATTAAAGGGAACGAGAAGAAATTAATTGTCCCTATTCATCCTTCACAAGGTGAACCATGGACAGAATCCATAGACAAAGAAGTTTATGTCTGACTGTAATGTCCCTAACCCTTAAACCAGCGAAGAGGATTCTACTATCACCAGACATACGGGCATAATAGCCCCATGAACATGAACAAGCATATAATGCTGAAATAAAAAGCTTAAACATAAGACATACTAAGATGCATAATACTTCATATACATAGCGGAAGAAAACATACAATCATTCAATCATGCAACATGTTCAGCATATTCATTAATCAATAAATATAATTGTAGAGACGAAATAGTCAAGAATACTTATCTTAGAAAGAAATCATCCCGCAACTAGCTACTTCGCTGCAACGTTCCACCAACCATAGGCCAACGTGCTCATCAATATCTCAGAAACACTACCACCCCTAAGCTAGGCATGATTCCTCAAGGAATAAGGGTCAAAGCAGGGTTACACATAGCCAAGGTACACAAATCAGCCAAGCCCACATAGTAGGGTTTATCAGGCTATCAAGGATCTAGGAAAGGCTAAAAGCTAAGCTGGTGGCCTCAATGGAGAGCTCAGGATCCATACACCAAATATAACCCTAACCTCTAAGACATCCACACACCCAACACCATGAATCAGTCCTTTCTCTGCTTCACAGTCCCTCAGGCCCTGATTTCCCTTTCCAATATTCTTCAAGGGTTGTGGAGAAGAAAGCCAGAAGTATCACTCTGTCTAAGTGGCTCCAAACACCAGTTTCTCAAGCATACCCATCCTCTAATCCTACTTTCAATAGTCCAAATACCAACCACTGCATACCGCAGTAAAACAAACAGTTCACAGCTCTGTTAAGAAGATGAAGACAACCGGGTGACAACCCCAAATGAAAAGGTGAAAATAGCTCAGGTCAAACAAGACATTTCAGAGCTATCCTTGGTCCTAACACAGCCAAAACACTCAGCAACAGCCCCACAATATATTGGCACATGCAACAACCAATACCACGGAAATCAACAGCAGCCCCAAACTTATAAGGAAACGATGGCAGCATTACACAGCAACCCAAAACTAGGGCAAATCAACAGCAGCCCCAATCTTATAAGGAAATGGCGGTAGCATTACACAGCAACCCAAAACCAGGGAAAATCAACAGCAACACCAATCTTATAAGGAAATGACGAAAACCTCACATAGTCCCAAATAGGAGAGAAGTCTGATGCTCAATCTTAGACAGGGAAATAACCTAAACACAGACCACAAGCAATAAAAATAAACCATATTCCATGATCAATAATGAAATGTCTGGACCGACTACAGTATGAATGCGAGCAGGGGAAAAATCAACCCTCAACATAAATAGGAGGAAGACATGGGAACCATGAAAAAACATCCCACGGTGACAACCACGGTGAACCTTCGTAGCCCAGCAATGATGGAGGCAAGAACCCAGGATTTTTGCATGAACAAGAGAAAGAACTGGTCCACAAGTCAACAGTCTATGAGGCAGAGGAGAACGAACCCCTCAACAATGAATTGTACTCCATTTTAACTCTACCCTGCATGAGGAAAATGAACAGTCGACGGTGGGGAGAGTGGACAGGACGATCGGCCAAGGCATCATGGAGAGAGTTTAGGCATGAGAGTAGTGGTTTCATGCCAGCCCATAGCTGCCCCCACTAACAACAGAATAACTAAGGTGGTTGACACATGGCAAACTCCTAATGGCCCCCATGGGTTAGACAACACCCCCTTAACCTTAGGAATCATGCCCTTTTCATGTAACGTTGCATCATCATAGTTGGATATAGGTTTATTTTAATTAATGTGCATACTTACATGATGTCAAAATTATAATGTGCCGGATAGCATGATATTCCATGGGCAACGATCCCTCTTGCCGAAACATACACAACTAAATCGATGGTGGGGATTTTTCCTTTAGCTCCTCAACACGATTAATTACAATTATACATCATGTACCTTTTAATGCAAATGGGGTAAAAACTGAGGTATTACAATCCCCTCCCCCCTCGAATAACACCATCCTTGGTGTTCCAATACATAGGAATAGATATACAATTTGCACATTCAAAATTTCAAAAATTTTGCAAATCTGTCCCATGTTCAATTATTTACTTTGAAACTTCAGGACCAAGCCCCTTAGCTTCCACGAGCTTCTCTTGCTGATTCTTAGCTTTCGGTTCATCCCCAAATCGAGGAACTTTGTGGCTACTGCCCTCTTTATGTTCCCTCGTTGGGCAGTCCCAGCGTAAATGATGTCCTCTGCACTTCCAACATTTCGTTGGATGCTTCATCTTTACCGGCTCAATTTCCCTTGAGTCTTCATGCCTAGACCATTTCTTAATGGATCACTTGGAGGAATTTCCCATCATTGATCCACTTTCTTTGCCTTTACGGATTGACCCCAGAAGGATTTTTACCTCCTTTTACAAACCAATAGAGTCTTGCAAAATCTAGTGGTTCATCTCATTCTTCCTTTTCTGTATCTTGAGCATTTCTCCAATATTCTCTTGGGTCCTGGAAATCATTTGAAGGAGACTTCCAGCTAAGTCCAGTAGCATTTGGTCTGCTTCCATGATCAATGTGCACCACTAGATTTCAACTTTCTTACCTGTGAAATGCATCATTGAAATTTTGTTAGACCAAGCATAATATAGGCATTAATATCAGTCAATTAATTTCCCAATTGGCATGACAGTCCAAATCTCATCAAGGAGACTTTCATATTTTTCATGCCTTCCCAACAGGCACTTGAGCTCATTCCTGTCCATTCTTGGGTAGGGAAGTAACCATCCTAGCATTCACAATTTACTTTAAGCAAATACACACATTCTATTTTCAGTCATACATGTATTCAACAATCTTTGTTTTCACAATGCATAGATATATATATATATAATAAAAAATGCAAGAGAGAGTAGCAAGAGTTTTTCCCCTCTTTTTTTTGTTCCATCCTGGAACCCACACCACCATTGTGGCTTTTCATGCTCTTAGCCTCTTTCATTTCACCATGAATGCTGGACCAATCCCTCTTGGTCATGACACTTAGTGTCCTCGGTCTATTTCAGAACTCTCAACCATGGAGCCTCCGCACATGGTTTGTCTTGGCTGCTAGGAAATTCACAGTCTCATTAGCACCTTTTTCATTACTGCTCATTCTAAGCTCTTTAGGACAATCACATGTCCACATGAACCCCTAGGATGCTCTCATAGTCCTCGCTTCCAACGATACCTATATTCAAACATTGAATAAATTCAAATGTTTAGTTTATTCTCATCAGTTTTTATCTCTTAAACAAGAGCTTAAAACACCATAACAAAATCATATACACATGCATATTCATAAGCAAGAATTGCAAAATAATCCAATACTTATCTGTATTGTGCGTTTCCTCATTGGTCCACAGGATCCTGCTTTACTTTGCAAGCCTTGGGATCGCCTATGGACTTGGATGTTAGGTCAGCACGCGGGCCGCTTCACAACGTCCTTATATATATATATATATATATATATATATATATATATATATTAGGCACAGTCAAGCCAACGTTTCATTGGGTTTATCATACCATCAACAAATCGCCTGTACTTATATCAACAATGCACTTATATCAACAACCAATCTTCAGCCAAGCCAACAACGTTGGGTTTATCAGTCCATCAACAATAACATATGCACTTATATCAATAATAAACGACCATTTCCAAGTCTCATTTCCGGTAGTGAGCTCTAAATCGACTACCCCATATCACACAAGAGACCACCCCCTTCTCGGAGTTGACAGTCCCTTAGGAATGTCTCTTTCTCTGTGTTCTTTAGAGAGACCACTCCCTTCTCTGAGTTGACAATCCCTCAGGAATGTCTCCTTCTCTGTGTTCTTTAGAGAGAGCACTCCCTTCTTTGAGTTGACAGTCCCTCAGGAATGTCTCCTTCTCTGTGTTATTTAGAGAGACCACTCCCTTATTTAAGTTGGCAGTCCCTCAAGAATGTCTCCTTCTCTGTGTTCTTTAGAGAGACCACTCCCTTCTCTGAGTTGATAGTCCCTCACAAATGTCTCCTTCTCTATGCTCTTTAGCAGAAGGTAGGATGAGCTCAAGCCATTGTCCATTTAGTGTACAATACTAGACTACATATGTTTATCCTGACAACACAAGCAATATAAGCATATTCGTTAGCAGTATTTCTCTAAAACCGTAATCATGTTTCATATCATCCTCTATCAAGTATTGACACACCAGTAGTGCGTCCACTCCCTAGGGTGTAATCAATATTGAAAAAACCTTCCATGATCTGACATCAAAAAAGTGTGCACCCTTTTCCAGTGTGTGCCATGTAGGCCCTATGCATACTCAAGCAATCTGCCAAAACAGAAACAAAATCAAAACATGCTCTGCATATCAAATTTAACAAATTGACATGCATATTCTTAGCTAGGGTCACAGAACACTTATCCATTTGTCGACGCAGTATTCCTTCGTTAAGGAGGAATGGGGACTCCCTTCTCTAATTTAACAGTCCCTCCGTTTTCCATCCCAACTCCTTTCACATTCCATATCCACACATGTCTTACCGACATAATCTATACCATCTCACTCATGTGGCTTACCAAACATGCAGTGAAAATGGGACATTTCCAAGATAAGGGAAAACCTTCCCATCAAAGTTTGGCTCCTGTAGGCCATCGCACATGATCTTCCTGTAGTGTGTACCCCTGGCACATTCATTAATTAGACAAACATTCAATCATTATCTGATAATACAATCCAAATTGATTGTTTCATAACCAAGCAATGACATTAGTAATTAAATTCAATGAGAATTTGCAACTCTGTTTACTACAGAAATTGATTTGCTTGGCAATGAGGTGATCCTCAATTGTAGGTCTCTTGTAAGCAGCACTACTATTCCCATTATAAGTTTATGCTTACTAGCATAACATGAACACCCACTTACAATGCGTCCTCCTGACACAATCTTATGAAATCCAATAGTGATTAGCAGTTGTTAGCAATTTCTTAAATTCGAAATTCACAAATTCAAATTTAACAACCCATTATGCATACAAACTATTTTCACAGCCATGAGACTCTTCTCATAAGGTTTGGATTTTTCACATGGTAGATTCCGGCATTTTTCATGGTCTTAATCTCATTTCCATGCTCTAAACAATCTACCCGAAACACTTAGTAAGTCTAGATGCATATAACCTTTTCATTGCTGCAACCATCACTGAAACATTTTCAAAATTTATAAAATTCAAATATTTCGAGCTTTTAGCACATCAATATTACCAAAACTCATTTACTTCACGCAATCATCACCATATTTTAAATTACAGGGTAAAATCACATCATTTATGCAATTTAAATGAAATGTTTAGATACTCCTTACTTCCCAAGCATATCATTGGCACTGTTAGCACTAAATTTATTTTTGTCGGAATTGGTCTTATTGCCTTCAAAATTTTAAGTTTTCATGGGTGATTGAGTTGGTTTCCAAAGTTTTCTCATTAAGCTATTTCCAAGTTGGCAAAGAAGAGAAGTTAAAGGAATTCTAGATAAAAAGAAAAATAATTTTTTCACAAGTGGGCCAAAAAGTTTTATTAACTTTTGAATGAAATTTATAAAATGGGTTTTATAAACTTATTATTTTATTTATATTCAAACTTAGATAGTTTTGGATATTTTTTCCAAAGTCAAAAAGCAGCCTCTTATTAATCCAATGGCTAATGTAAAAAGTGAAAACTCATCAACAGGTATTAGTGTTTCCGGAGAGTAAAATTGTGAGGTGGTTAAATTGGAAATGTGGTAGCGGAATTTAAACCACTTCCCACGTGGTAACTTTTGGTTAATTCCATGGAGAAAAATGGTTTAAGAGAAAAAACTCATTGAAGGATCCAGAATAGACCATTATGTAAAGGTAAATGTGACTTGGTTTTGAAAAATTATGTAAAGAAGACAATCTGCCATATTTACATAGCATATTTTTTTTTCTAAAAATGATTGTTTTAGTCATTTTATTCAACGACCTGTTTCCAGCAAACAAAGAATAACTTTCAAAAATTGAAAGAGTTTTTTCATGATAACATTGTGATCTACAATAACCTCTATCATTTTTTACCCAGGTGCTACAAATTTGGAGCAACAAAGTCATCTTCAAAAGGAAAATGTTCAGATGTCAGAATGACTATTCTAGTCATCAAATTAAAATAATTGTTTACATCAAATGAAGGTGAATTTTTAGAAAGTGAGAGAGGTTTTTCTTCATAACATATCTATCCAAAATAAACTCTTTAATTTTTCACACAGGTACTATGATTTAGCAGCAACAAAGTCAGTTGTACAGGCCATTTTTCATGTTTTCCAAAGGACTATTTCAGCCATCAAATTCAAAGAATTTTTTTGGAGAAATGGAATTTAATTTTACAAAACTTAGAGAGGTTTGTATTCCTAACAGGCCTATTATCAAAAACCTCCTTCAGTTTTTACACAGTAATCACAGGTTGGGAGAATTTAAAATATCTTCACGAGTCATTTTTCCAGAAATCTACAATTTTATTATATGAGTCATCAATTTCAAAGGCAGATTTCGAGGATATTGAGATGATTTTGGAGAAATGAAGACACGGGTTTTGTTGGAAACATGTCCAATTATAAAAAAACTCTCCCATATTTCACACAGTTGTCACCATTAGAGATATGCAGAAGAAACATTGTTGTAACTGTTTCTATTTTTAGAGTTCAGTTAGGTTTTGAATTCAAAGTTAGGTAAAGATTATTCTTATATAAATTAAAATGTAATTGATAGTTTAAAGGAGAATATTTTCAAGAGAGGAGAGACTCTAAATTTTAATGGCTTAACGTTTTCAGTAAATGAATGAAATTTGCAGAGGAGGAATGTAAAATCTTTTTCATGTCTGAGATTCTTATGCCATCTTTTTCTTCAGTAAGTAATTTCTTTATGTGATTGTTTATCCTGTTTTCCACTCCATTTTGTATTTGATTTCATGCTTGAGAATTAGTTTTTATAGGATATAATTCATCCTGCATGCTCTAGGCCCATTGTTCAAGCATTTTCAAAATATTTTCTTCTAAAGTCTTATAGAATTCACCCTAGTTATGTGATCTGTTTGATGGAATGTCTCCCTTTGTCTACTAATCAACCTGCTAATACCTCAAAACTGAGGAAATGGTGCCTACCTTGCCTCTTTTCATAAACTTTCAAAACCCTACCTCCTGCAATATATTTCAGATCTGATTATTGACTCCATTGCCCAATGGTCTTCTTCATGACCATCCTACCAAGTCTTTTAAAACAAATTTGTCCTATTTGTCCCATAAAAAATCTGACCTTCTCATTGTCTTTGATTGAATATCTTGAGTATAAAAACTTTGTAAATAGTGAGAGATCCCTCTCTGATTGTATTAGGTCAGAAATACATTCTAAAGTGGTTTTTGTTGTTACCTTGGAATCTACCTTTCACAACCCGGGTACATTCTGAGTGCTAACAAATTGGCGTCATTGCCGGGGAACGAAGGTTCAAATCTTCCCTAGGTATAAACGACATACTTTCAGATTTGAATGTTGATGGTGAAGAATAGTCAGATATCAGAAAGGTTGTGCATCTTTCACCTGGCGACTCCATCTTCGAAGAATCCAGTTTTCATAATTCCTATGGTGACACCACTGTCAAAAGATTGTAAAGTTTGAATAGTTGATTCAGTATATTCATTTATCAAGATGAGTTCTTTATCTGCAAGGTATGATCCTATGAATCATGCTCACATTCTTGGTTTTCCAAATCAAATACCTTAAGTGGATTGGAAAACAGGTCTTCCAAAGTTTAAAGATCAAAATAATGATGATGCTGCCCTTCATTTGGTTAAATTTCATATGCATATACATAAGCTGAGAGTTAAATTGCATAAGGATTGTTTAATGAAAATGTTCATGGCTACTTTAGAAGAAGATGCAAGGTCATGGTATGAAGGGTTACCATCAGAAAGTTTATTTTCCCTTACTTATTTTCCTACAGTATTTCATGAACATTACAAAACCCAATACTCCTCCTTATTGCTGGTTCAAGATTGTTGTACGCATGTTAAAGGTTTCATTGGAGATTTGGAAAAATTATATAGTGATGATGATTTAATGGATGAAAAGATTTTAGAAATTTTATATGAGAACCCATTTCAGAAAAAAGAAATACATATTAGTTGTCTTCACATTCAAGAAAAATCTCAGCAGTTAATAATTTCTTCCTCTAGTGAAAGAGATATGAACCAAAACTCTGATTCGAGCAGCTACATTTCTTTTCCTGAAGTAGATGATAATTTGCAGCAGTCTTGTCAATCTTTATGTGACCAAGAAGGAAGTTGGGATTGTCAATCAAACCCTTCTTCATATTATTCAACTTATGAAGTTTTGTTTCAAGATGAAGCTACTTATTCCCAATCAGAAAATTCTTTTTTACAGCAGCAATTTCCTCTAAGTTCCAATGCTTCTGTGGGTGATTACATAAAGAATTCTAATTCTGCAATTTTTCAGTCGTACAGTCCCTCCACATATTTATTTTCTGAAAATACAATTAAATATAAATCAGACCTTGGATTAGAATTGGAAAAAAGATATGAGCATGAAGATGATCAGCCTAGTGATGTGAAAGAACAAGGTTATACTCTTGATGGTTTTTCTGATGATTGTGGTCAGCTTGTTAAAAATTATGTTAGTGATGGTTTTAAATAAAATTTTAGTTTACTTATATATAATGAAAAGGAAGAGCAATCATGTGATCAATATCAGTATGTGAAAGAACCAATAGTGTACAATAAACCAAGGGATCATAAAGAAGGAGATGAGAACTCTAAATGGGATGCTTCTTTAAATCTTTCCAATTCAGAAGCATTTTGTCAAGAAGACATCTTTCTGCTTAATCTTGTTGAAGAACAAAATGATATTCCTCTTGAAGTGCTTGAGAATAATGGGTTTGTAAATGTAGAAATATTAAATGAAGTTGCTGATATATCATTGAAAAACAATCGTGAGAATTCCTTTCAAAGCTCTTCTAAAGATCGGTTTGACAGTATGCAAGAGGAGTTACTTTTTGGACAGCCTTGTCATGACAAACAAGTGATTGAGTATTTTGAAATTTGTCATGTTTTTTATGATCCAGTAGCAGAGTATATGGATAAATTTTTCAGATTGAGTAGTTGGTTATATGTTTGCAGCAAAGGACAAATTTTTCATCATAACCTATTGCTATTTTGTTCTTATGTTCTAATTTTGATCAAGCATGAGGAAGAAATGGAATTATTGGGTAAATTGCTTGTTTGGCTTCATTGGAAGTCAGATTTTTCTTGACTCGGCATTTTTGCTTAGTTAAGTAGGATAGGTAGGCATGAATAAGCTTGACATGGTGAGCATTTCTTTCAGCAATTTTTAGTTTGGTTTCAGTTTCAAGTGCAATTCAATTACAGGTTACAGGTTGATAGAGTGGGATTTATTTGCAAAATGGTTTCAGTTGATGGTTCAGTTCAAAATAGGTTGAGGATTCCAGAGAAAAATTAAGAGAAACCCCATGTATTTGGCACCTGGTCTACGGGGTTCTTTGCTACCTCGCAGGGAGGATAGCATCCCTAGTTGGAGCCAGTTGTTAGCACTAAATTTATTTTTGTCGGAATTGGTCTTATTGCCTTCAAAATTTTAAGTTTTCATGGGTAATTGAGTTGGTTTCCAAAGTTTTCTCATTAATATATTTCCAAGTTCGCAAAGAAGAGAATTTAAAGGAATTTTAGATAAAAAGAGAAATAAATTTTTCACAAGTGGGGCAAAAATTTTTATTAACTTTTGAATGAAATTTATAAAATGGGTTTTATAAACTTATTATTTTATTTATATTCAAACTTATATAGTTTTGGATATTTTTTCCAAAGTAAAAAAGAAGCCTCTTATTAATCTAATGGCTAATGTAAAAAGTGAAAACTCATCAACAGGTATTAGTGTTTCGAGAGAGTAAACTTGTGAGGTGGTTAAATTGGAAAGGTGGTAGCGGAATTTAAACCACTTTCCACGTGGTAACTTTTGGTGAATTCCACGGAGAAAAATGGTTTAAGAAAAACAAATCAGTGAAGGATCCAGAATAGACCATTATGTAAAGGTAAAGGTGACTTGGTTTTGAAAAATTATTTCATTTGTGTGCTGCACGCGAAAGGAAGGAGACAATGTGCCATATTTACATAGCATATTTTTTCTGAAAATGATTGTTTTAGTCATTTTATTCAATGACCCGTTTCCAGCAAACAAAGAAGAATTTTCAAAAACTGAAAGATTTTTTTCATGATAACATTGTGATATACAATAACCTCTCTTAGTTTTTACCCAGGTGCTACATATTGGGAGCAGAAAATTCATCTTCAGAAGGAAAATGTTCAGATGTCAAAATGACTATTCTAGTCATGAAATTAAAATAATTGTTTACATCAAATGAAGATGAATTTTTAGAAAGTGAGAGAGAATTTTCTTCAAAACATATCTATCCACAATAACCTCTTTAATTTTTCACACAGGTGCTATGGTTTAGCAGCAACAAAGTCAATTGTACAGGCCATTTTTCATGTTTTCCAAAGGACTATTTCAGCCATCAAATTCAAAGAATTGTTTTGGACAAATAGAATTTAATTTTACAAAACTGAGAGATGTGTGTATTCCTAATAGGTCTATTATCAAAAACCTCCTTCATTTTTTACACAGTAATCACATGTTGAGAGAATTTAAAATATCTTCACGAATCATTTTTCCAGAAATCTACAATTTTATTATCTGAGTCATCAATTTCAAAGGCATATTTAGAGGATCTTGAGATGATTTTGGAGAAATGAAGACATTGTTTTTGTTGGAAACATGTCCAATTATAAAAACCTCTCCTATATTTCACACAGCTATCACCATTAGAGATATGCAGAAGAAACGTTGTTGTAACTGTTTCTATTTTTAGAGTTCAGTTAGGTTTTGAATTCAAAGTTAGGTAAAGATTATTCTTATATAAATTAAAATGTAATTGATAGTTTAAAATAGAATATTTTTAAGAGATGAGAGACTCTACATTGTAATGGCTTCACGTTTTCAGTAAATGAATGAAATTTGCAGAGGAGGAATGTAAAATCTTTTTCATGTCAGAGATTCTTGTGCCATCTTTTTCTTCAGTAAGTAATTCCTTTACGTGATTGTTTATCCTATTTCCCACTCCATTTTGTATTTGCTTTCATGCTTGAGCATTAGTTTTTATGGGATAGAATTCATCCTGCATGCTCTAGGCCCATTGTTCAAGCATTTTCAAAATATTTTCTTCTAAATTCTTGCAAAATTCACCCTAGTTATGTGTTATGTTTGATGGAATGTCTCCCTTTGTCTACTAATAAACCTACAAAACCTCAATACTGAGGAAATGGTGCCTACCTTGCCTCTGTTCATAAAATTTCAAAACCCTACCTCCTGCAATCTATTTCAAATCTGATTATTGACTCCATTGCCCAATGGTATTCTCCATGACCCTCCTACCAAGTCTTTTAAAACAAATTTTTCCTATTTATCCCATAAAAAATCTGACCTTCTCATTGTCTTTGATTGAATATCTTGAGTATAAAAACTTTGTTAATAGTGAGAGGTCCCTCTCTGATTGTATTAGGTCAAAAATACATTCTAAAGTGTTTTTTGTTGTTACCTTGGAATCTACCTTTCACAACCTGGGTACATTCTGAGTGCTAACAGGCACCACCTTGCCCTTCCATAGGGCATTTTCGGTATCCAATCAATCATGACTACCCTCTTCATGCACCTACTATCCTGCATCCATAAAAGCTCTTGAAATGGTTCCATAATTGTCAGCAATTCATCATTTCAGCCATTAGTTATTCATAATATCACATGCACTATCTCAATGCATTCATGCAATGCATCACAACAATTGCACCCATACTTATGAAATCAGTTACTCACACCCTTCATATGCATCCATTCAATGCATAACCACAAGATTTATAAAATCCTTTAATGCATATCCACTCAATGCTACCTTGCATTGATTCAGTAATACTATGCATTCAAACATACCATGCATGGCCTAACCATGACTACTTCATATGGTATGGATGACTACAGTCAATATCATCAGTGCTTACCATCCTTGGGCTACTAAGCTCATAATTACACATTTCTATATGAATGCAGTATAAAATTCAAATACCCACATGGTATGAGACCTCTTGCTTTTACCAGTCCATGCAATTGTCATAATTAAATTCTTACCTCCATGGATCCTATTTACACCCTTGAAATTACTAGTTTGGTTTGTCCTTTGCAGGTGATTACAAAATTTGCTCACCAAATTTTGATCTTGGACTTGTTGCCTTATCCCTTTCTTCATAGGATTTCTGGTCACATTCATCAAAATCAGCAACATACTTAACCATGTCCATGTTGTCATTGGTTGTTCCACTAATGTCAATACCAATTCAATAATTATAATTAGTGGTTCATTATAAACATATAATCCTCACTATTCTTACCAACATGTAATATCCTATGCATGCAAGGCATGTCCTCATACATTTCATGTATAAAACTTATAAAATGTATTTATAATCAACAAGAGAGGGTTTTAAGGAAACTTCCCCTTTTACTTCCCTCGTCCTTGCATGGAACTCCTCTTCCACACAACAGCTGATTTGACTACATGGTCTTGCTACCTCTAGGCATGCAATTTATGAATTTGTCCATATTGACAGCAACACATTTCTCTTTCAAGAAATTGCTAGTACTCTACTGCTCCACACTCAGATTCTGGTGACTTTCCCTTATTCCCTGCTGGATAAGCTTTCCAATGCCTATCCACATGCTTCATTCTGACCTCGAGTGTGAAAACCACATCATTTAAAAAATGATGGAAAAACACACCACTGAATTTTTGGGTCTGAAATGCGACCTCCAGCCACCTAGGGTTTTCTTCCTTTCAGCCCTGAAATCCTACTAAGAATTTCACTGAAACTACTAAAATCGCTGAAAAAAATCCACTTTGAAAAACTCAAAATTTCCTTTGCTCAAATCGGTCTCATCCCATCTACAACTTCAACACTTCGATAATCTAAGAAACAAATTTCTCTGGTGCTCATCGGCAACCCTATCAACAATAATTTTCCACTGCATCAGTGAGAAAATCGACTGTTCATCAAGTGCACAGTCCCTTGAGCAGTCGCAACGGTAGAAAGTAATCTTACTACGGTTTCCATGGGAAAACCAACTAAACTTCTGATCTGCATCGATGATGTCAACTACTGCTCATCATGTCTTCTCCTTACTAATCTTCTGGCATTTCGGTGGTTGAAACCTCTAATTTACTCCACTGTATCAGCGGGTCGCTTGTCTATTCCCTTCCGCCGTCTCAGCTTGTAGTGGTCTACCATTTTGAATTTTATCGGTGATCTGTTGTTCTATTTTTGTCCGTCATATCAGGTCCATAATCCTCCATAGTTCTAAACTTCGTCAGCGATAGCATAGACTATGTGCTGCGTCAACGGCCAGGTGCCCTACGCATCGAATGGTTAGTCTCTTCATCTTTTGCAATGGTGACCCACAATATTCCTATGTCTTCTGCAACTCATGACTTTGTTGGTGGTCAGAGCAGTTACTCATTGCGACATTGGATGGATAGTTGACTAGGAAGTCGCAACTGTGGTTCACCTTCATTGAACCTTTTTCAATCGGCAATCCAATCCACTAACATTTCCCAATGGACGATGATCTCGTGCCTTAGAGAAAATTTTGAATTTTCTTCTTGCCTTGTCTTCCACCACATCAGCTCTTCCATCTTCTACTCATTGGTGATCTCAAGGACTGTTCTCCTCCGATTGACGACTGAAACAAAACCATCACAGCATTGGTAAGTGGAACCTATATCCATCATAGGATTAGTGCACTAGGCTTCTGCAACGACAATGCTTTGAACCACTAATTCCTTCGGATGTTCATCGGCGACCTGTAAAACTAACATTTCCTGATGGCCGATAAAGTCAACACTCAGAAAATTTTTGGAAATTTCTTCTTCTTCTCGCGGGCCAGAACACCCGTCGGTGGTCAGAACCACTAATATTTTCTGATGGCCGATGAAGACAACACTTAGAAAAATTTCAGAAATTTCCTCCTCTGTCTTCTGCTGCATTAGCCGTCGGATCAACTATCTGTCGGGTGGATAGTGTCTTAGACTACTGCAATAGCGGGTGTGCCATCAATGAAATTTTTCTAATGTAGTTCATCGGCAGTTGCCTTGTCTAACCATCGGCAATGAAAAAAACTATCTTCCACTAATCGTCGATGGTCAGACTTAGAAAAATATTTCAAAATATTTCTCTTTACCTTCTTCCACTACTTCATCGGCTCGACCATCTCCTATCCATCGCCGACCAAATCAACTGTTCTCTTTTGATCGATGAACTGAAACACATTGGAATCTGTAGTCGAAACTTTTCCTCATCGGAAGACTAGTGCTCTAAGCTTCTATAACGGCGAGTGCACAAACCACTAACATCTTCCTATTGTTAACACCCAAAAAAGGTTCACTACCTCATCTACCCCATTACATGGCTCATTTGTCCATTTTCCTACCATATTTCCATCAAAAACCCATAAAACCATCTGAAAATCCTCCAAAAGGCCTAAAATGCCTCCAAAAGGCCATAAATCCCTCTTTTCCTCCAAAAAATATCCAAAATTCCTCCAAAAAGGCAAAAGTCTCCAAAAAGGAAGAAAAAAATATAAAATAATGAGGAAAAGGAGGAAAAAACCCTAAACAGCTGAAACCCTAACCCTAAACCGACACTCCACCACTATAAATAAGTGATGGAGACCCCTTATTCCATATCCACAATCACAAGTATCCTGCCTCTGCCAAAATTGCTCTTGAAACCCTAGCTCACCATTGAGCTACTTTCACCGTGAGAGCCCCTTTTGGCCCATTTCCACCATTGTAGAAAGAGAAGGAGCAGCTGGAGCTCGAAGCAACCTCTCGGATCAGCGCAACGGGCTTCACCAAACTCCACATTGGAGGTCAGATCAATAAAATTCATTATGTACCTTTCACTTTTTTGCTTCATGAATATGTTTAAATTAATTTTCATTACTGTTTAGCATCTTTTATTTCATATATTATTGAACTGCTACTAAGGAATCCATTGTCCTTAGTAGGTGCTCATTCGCACAAGCTAGGGGTGAAACCTTAGCAATAGTTTTGGCGACTCCACTGGTATTTTAATTTATTTTATTTTCCGTTTTGTCCTTTCGGCTGTCGTTTTCGGCCGCCGTAAACCGCCGTTTTTTGCTTCAAACCCGCGGCCCGCCCACGTCTTTTCTCCAGAAACCCGCGACCTGAGCGCGCCTGTTTCTTCCAAACCCGCTGTTCGCCTGCGTCTTTTCTCCAGAAAACCCGCGATCTGAGCGCGGCTGTTTATTCCAAACCCGCGGTCCGCCCGCGTCTTTTCCCCAGAAACCCGCGACCTGAGCGCACCTGTTTCATTCAAACCCGCGGTCCGACCGCCGATCCGATTTTACTTTTTCACTTGTTCCTGCTTTTGAACCCAGCCCCTTTGCTGCCATATTTTCTGCACCTACATAGCCATCTGTTCTACCTGCAGCCCTACAGCCTTTCCTGTAACAACATCTTTTGTTTCCCTTTACAGAATTTTTTTTTACATTTACAGCATTGTTTATTTCATATAATTTTGCATGGTAAAATTTTTCTTTCAGTATTATTGATATTTAGGAAGTTGTCCTGGAACTTCTCTTCTGGGTTCATAACCTCACAAGCACACAATCTGTCACCTAATTCAAGTGAGACTTAAAAACTACTTAACTCAAACAACACTCTAACCCCACTTGGGGAACACAAAAGAATTTTTGTAGTTAGGTTGGATCGAGGGGATAGGCTTCCAATAACACCCCTCGGTTATTTACACTTGAGACATAATTGTTGTCCATTAGGGAACCAAAATCCCCTAGTATTTTTTGACACGGTCACAACCGGTTTATCAGAGGGCCTCTCCCTTAGGAGGGTTGAAGTCGTGAGATTGGTTCCGGAGGTTTGAGTGGAATACCGAACTCCATTCAGTAACTGAAGGGCTGCCTTTCGCAATTCTCAGGATATCCCTGTATAGGGGTATTGCGGTAAAAGGACCAAGTGGCAGATTTACCTTTCTGGACGTGTCATGAATGGGGTATCTTAGTTGCCATTCTTCTAGGATTTGACTACCTGGTGTCCCTCCCGGTAGGGGGATACCTTAGCCACTTGGCTTTCCTACTCATATTTTCCGACTTGGATTTCATCACCTTGCAGAGGATATGTTTAGTTGAGTCATAATACTTTTAGTTAGGTGTTTGCATGCTCCCTTACCTCCTTTTGGTCTAGTGAGTCCACCATTTTTTATTTGTAGGCAACCTGCTGTTTCTTGGTATTCTGACCATTTCTGTTGACACTCCGCCTATTGTAGCACGCAGTTACAGTGGGTGTTTTGAGTTGGTTGTTGGCCTGAGCGCCCTATTTTTTGAGCTCTCCTTCTACACACTCGGTTGCATTAGAGTTTTTTGAGCTGATTTGTAGTTACCTCAACCCACAGAGATTTGAATCCATTTGTCACCATTGAGTCTCTGAGACATTCTCGGCACCTCAGAGGTGAGCCTCCACAGCACGGTTCACTTGACACCACCCGTCATCGACACAGGTCATCATCACTTGATACCGCTCATCATAGATCTCGAGCCTTGTCACTTGACTCCACTCGTCAACGGCATAGAGCTTTGTCACCAGATATAGACGCCCCTTATTTTACCTCTGATTCTGAGCCAGACTCTGAGAACCCCCTTTACACTGCCCCTACCAGCCCCATGGCTGGCGTGACTCCCACTCCCATCTTGGTCGAAACCGTTGGTGGCACATCCACCACTCCACCAGTTACCACACCTACTTTGGGTATGCCCCCCATGGGGGCCCCCTCTACTGTTCCCCTCACAGCACCGATTCCCGCAGCGAGAATACCTATCCCCACTCCATTAGTGACCCATACCACCCATGGTGGCGCAGGACCATCCTATACCACCTTAGTTCCCCCACTTGGGGGCAACCTCCCTCACATGACCTCTCCACTTAGGGGCATCGGCCCCAACTTGGTCCAACCCACTACCATGTCACATCCTTCGTCCAGTTTTCCATTCATGGCTAGCATCAACCTGCCTGACCTAGCTAGATTAACCAACGACCCCATCCGACACGACCCTGTGTGGCCTCACATTCCCACCAAGATCCCCTCTGACATCCCTAAGTTCGAGGGCAAGGCAGGTGAGGATCCACAGAATCATATCATGTCCTTCCATATATGGTGTTCCTCCAACTCCATAGTAGACAATTCTATTCGCCTCTGTTTATTACAGCGCACTTTCACTGGCTCTGCTGCCAAGTGGTACATTGAACAACCCCATGGAACCCATGCCACCTTTACTTCCCTTGCCTCGACCTACCTGCAGTTCTTCCAGTTACCTGTCCGTTATGACGTAGGTGTTGAAATCCTACTATCATGCAGACAAAACACGGCTACCCACATCATGGACCACATTCATGAATGGCGTCGACGCCGTAGTTTATGCAAGATCAAGTTATATGACCGGATCTTCCTAGACTGGTTCCTCAAATCCCTCCTTCCTATCATTGCTAAGGATGTAGCATCCGAACGACCCCAGTCTGAAGAAGAGGCCATCCTTAAGGCCCAGCAGTTCGATCTCATTTACGCCCAGTCAGGTTATCTCTATACCATTATACCTGACGCCCCTCACGACAATTCCTCCCAGCACGATGCGCTGGGGGCATCCCACGCTGCTGACGGCATCATTGGCCGTATCTCTTCGCAGCCTCAACCATTTTCCATAGCCCGTCCTACCCCTGGCCCTGACCCTTCGCGGGCTACCTCACAGTCTGGAGCAAACAACCCGTATGCTCCCATGAAACATCACCACCATACCCATGGACCCTCATGTCCACCTCAGTGTTTTGGTCATATGAATCCCGCTTACGCCCCCCCGGTCGCATCTCAGCCCTACTATCACTAGCAGGCTGCACCAGCTCCTACGCCGTCACAAGCCCAACCCGTTTATTACCCGCCACAGCCAGCCCCTGCGACAAACCCACAACCCGCTCCACAGCACTATCAGCAACACCCTCAGGTTGCTGCACCTGCGCAGCCTCCACCTACATATCATCCACCGCAGCTTGCTCCAGCCCCTGCGCAACCTCAGAATCCACCTGCTGTCCAAGGGCAAGTTTACGCTCAACAAAACCCACAGCAGAACCAGAACAACCAACGCAACCAGGGCCAACAAAACCGCGGCAGAGGCCGAAATCGTGTCAACAACCAACCGACCGAGCAAGCTGGTCAACATCCTAATCCCCCCGCTAGTAATAATACGGCCCCTGCTAACCAAAACCCTGATCGCCCACCCAAGCAGGCTAAAAACCCTAATTTGCAAACAAACTACCCTTGTTCTGTTTGCGGGGTCTATGGCCACTACACACTTTTTTGTCCACATATGGAGCGGGTTCGACAACTTTGGGCTGCTGAAGTACAACGCCAAGGGCAGGCGGCTCCTCAAGCACCACCCAACCCCCCACAACCTCAGCAGCCACCTTTGGTGCTACAAAACCCCTTACCAACCCAAGGCATAGTGAACACCCAACCGTTGGCTCCTCTTCAAGCCAACGCGCCAACCCAACAACAAATCACTTACGCTGCTCTTGATCAACCCATGCTTGACTCAGGTACCCACCACTTGTTGATGATGTCCTCCGATGAGGTCAACCTCCAGACCCAACGGAACCAATATGGCTCCACCTCTGAAGCCATATGTACCCTGTCCCATAACACGCGAACTCCTACTAATCAACCGCCCTTGTTGCCTCAACCCCCTTTGGTACCTAGTCACATTGGTGCTACACCCATCCATACCATTCCTTTCCTCTTCCCTCCCTCAGGAGTAGTTAGCGCCCCGGTCATGGCCACCCTCAGCCTTCCTGGGTTAACCTTAGGATTACTCGTTTGGTATCTTTTTCCTCCAGTTCGTCCACCGACACCAGATGTCGTCCTGCAACCGGTGCAACCCATTGTCACTACTAGTCAACCAGCTCCCAGTGTCGCTACCCCATCATCCTCCACGAAACCCCCCCCTCCTCTTACCAAACCCATTGGGGGCAGAGGCCCCCAACCTTACACTACTGTCCCACCTCCTAAGACAGTCAAAAATCCCCCTGTGTTTCGTGCTCCTCCCAAATGCGCACTGTGTGATGAGTTGGGCCATGCGACTCACCTATGTCCTCAGTTACCGGCGTTACAGGAATACATGCAACTGCTTGACGGCGACCCCACTATCCCTGTTGTCCATCTAGATTCAACCCCTAAGCCTCGCGACAAATCCCTGCGCACTAACCACTCCTGTGCCCTATGCAATGTTTACGGGCATTACTCCCATCACTGTCCCGATATCCCTGAGTACAGAGTAGCTCTCTTTGAAATGAACAATCTGGATCTTGAGACGGCACCACCCACCATCGTGGAAATCCACCCCCCGGACTCTTCCTCTTCCGAAGAGGTTAATACCATTTATATGATCTCTTCCACCACTACTCCTTCGTCAACCAATTTGACGACACAAACATTCCGTATGGATGAGGAGATCCTCGAGGCTCTCACTGCCCCAGATTATCCTTGGGATGACATGCACCATCGTTCCTACTTCCTCCCAGATGAATCTTCCTCTAACATTGCTACCCAATTTGCAGTTGAATCCAAATACTTCCTTCCCCCCAAGGTCGATTGGTTCAAGGACCCTATCCCTGCTCCTGACGCCTTCGAAGAGGGTAACATGGCCAACATCTCACCTGTCATCCAAATTGATATCGCTGCCCCCGGAGGCACCCCCAAACTCATCACTTTAGGAGCCTCTTGCAGTAAGCAAGAAATTGAGGAATACAACAAACTCTTCAGAGAATTCCGCGATGTCTTTGCCTGGTCTTATACCGAAATACCTGGTCTTGACCCTGCCATTAAAGAGCACCACATTCACACATGGCCTGATGTACCCCCCATTCGTCAGGAACAGTGTCCCATTCATCTCTAGCTATAGTTTTGGAATCATCACGACGAGACCGTCACGATGGTCACCTCGTAGCATTATTTTTTCTACGTCATTTTTTTCCCATTTTTTAGACACCACTAGTCACCTCGGTTTGCGCGCCACTTCGGCCGCTCTCCATTTTTAACACTTTTTATATCACCGGATTCATTTTTTCGAGCTCGTGATGATGCTTGAGATCATTTCTCGCTCTCACTTGGTACAATTTCAACATTGCGTCCCTACACCTTGCCGCATCAATTTGCGCGCCACATCGGCCGTCATCAAATTATTTCACACTTTTTACATGAGCCATCCACTCCTGTCATACTGCAAATGTTTCGTTATTTTGCCACCATCCATTCACCCCACAAGGAGTCCCACCAGTGTTCCCCCCCACCCTCTGTCCTGGTCATCATAAATATTCCTTGATTGAACACTTCCTCCTTGCCTGGCCATTAATTCAGAGTCTTCTTATTTGCTTTCAGACTCCTTAAAATTGAAAGCAACCACGAGCATGTACTGTCCTGGGCTCGTAAAATCCACACGATAGTACCATTCTATTACTTCAGAGTCTTCTTATTTTCTTTCAGACTCCTTAAAATTGAAAGCAACCACAAGCATGAACTGTCCTGGGCTCGTAAAATCCACATGACAGTACCATTTTATATCCACACTTCTTCTAGTTCCCTAACCCATGAAGAAGCCCCCCCGCGCCTCTTAGCGTTATGATCGATCCTCTCGGCAGCACCACCACTTAGGTCGCCTTTGTTCAGAGTATTCTGCAGTCTCCTACCATTTTACCATAGCTTGAGTCTCCCTCATCCCATTCACCCTCAGATCCCATACAGCTATGATCCCTTTACCACCAATCAGTTTCATGTGCTGCTCGATCGTCCCCGCCATCGTACTCTGAACAAAGGAAGTTTGAGTCCACTCGCTCTACTTGCCCAGTTATTCCCCCCAATTTATCAACCCTGCCATCAGTACTATCACATTTCGATTTTGCACCTCGCGCTCCTGTCAAGGAAACATCATTGCCTTGGTAGTTGCAGGTCTCCCTCTGTCGACGACAGCCCCTCTATTCCAGAGGATAGACCTGGAGGCCCCTGCGCGTTGGACCCATCACCATCTGTGGTGAGTGCCTACGGACCATTTTGGGAGGATTCATCATTGCCTCTCCAAATAGTTGTTTCTCACATGCTCGACTTCAGCACCTTAATCACATCGTTGAGAATCGCGCAGGATGTATATCCTTTCCATTATGTGTCGAAGACCCCGTATCTCCTCTGACTCTAGCACATTGGTGAGTCACTTTGGAACGACCAGTTATATGTTTCCATGGATGTCCGGGTTGCGTTGGAGATTGTATTCGGAAGCCACCCAGTTCCATGCTTCCTTGAGTACCCAGTTCAGTTCCAGATCAGTGTACCATTGCAAGTATGACCATTGTCACTTTGATCCAGCAGCTCATTAGTTCCTTTGGAACCACATTCAGTAGCACTGCTGTCATTCCAGTGCATCAGTTGTTCAGCTCAGACATGGTCAGTCCAGCACTATGTTCCAGATTTGTGTCCCTTCTGGACTCTTATGATATACACAGTGGATTTCTATGTATCCTATAGGTCCCCCTTTTTGGGCCTCACAGTTATTTTTATGTATATTGATACGAGCATGGGTATGCCCGCCTCGTCTAGATGATCAGATGATTCCTCATCCATTATTGAGGTTATGTACTTTTCAGTCCTTGTAGTTGGTTCGAGATCGATGTTTCGGGCTTCAGTTGGTTCCTTCTCTTCTCCACACCCCAGGAAAAACAAATATGACTTATGATGTCCATCGGCCATACGATGAGCTCCTGCCCTCACACATTAGGGGGCAATCTGTTAACACCCAAAAAAGGTTCACTACCTCATCTACCCCATTACATGGCTCATTTGTCCATTTTCCTACCATATTTCCATCAAAAACCCATAAAACCATCTGAAAAGCCTCCAAAAGGCCTAAAATGCCTCCAAAAGGCCATAAAACCCTCTTTTCCTCCAAAAAATATCCAAAATTCCTCCAAAAAGGCAAAAGTCTCCAAAAAGGAAGAAAAAAATATAAAATAATGAGGAAAAGGAGGAAAAAACCCTAAACAGCTGAACCCCTAACCCTAAACCGACACTCCACCACTATAAATAAGTGATGGAGACCCCTTATTCCATATCCACAATCACAAGTATCCTGCCTCTGCCAAAATTGCTCTTGAAACCCTAGCTCACCATTGAGCTACTTTCACTGTGAGAGCCCCCTTTGGCCCATTTCCACCATTGGAGAAAGAGAAGGAGCAGCTGGAGCTCGGAGCAACCTCTCGGATCAGCGCAACGGGCTTCACCAACCTCCACATTGGAGGTCAGATCAATAAAATTCATTATGTACCTTTTACTTTTTTGCTTCATGAATATGTTTAAATTAATTTTCATTACTGTTTAGCATCTTTTATTTCATATATTATTGAACTGCTACTAAGGAATCCATTGTCCTTAGTAGGTGCTCATTCGCACAAGCTAGGGGTGAAACCCTAGCAACACCTATGGCCGATAATTCTGGTACTTAGAAAATTTTCTGAATTTTCCTACCACAATTTTATGATCGTTGCTGGGTAGAAGGAAACTTGCCTTTGCTATCTGATCTTTCATGGCTCATTCAAGCCCATGCTGCAACCTTGAGCTCTAATACCATACTGTAACGTCCCCGACCCTTAAACCAGCGAAGAGGATGCTACTATTACCAGACATATGGGCATAATAGCCCGATGAACATGAATAAACATATAATGCTGAAATAAAAAGCTTAAACATAAGACATACTAAGATGCATAATCCTTCATATACATAGCAGAAGCAAACATACGATCATTCAATCATGCCACATGTTCATAATATTCATTAATCAGTAAATATAAATGCAGAGATGAAATAATCAAGAATACTTATCTTAGAAAGAACTTGTCCCGCAACCAACTACGTCGTTGCAACGTTCCACCCAACCATAGGCCAGTGTGCTCATCAATCTCTCAGCAACACTGCCACTTCTGAGCTGGGAATGATTCCTCAAGGAATAAGGGTCAAATCAGGTTTACACATAGCCAAGATACACAAATCATCCAAGCCCACACAATAGGGGTTGTTAGGCCGTCAAGGAGCTAGGAAAGGCTAAATGCTAAGCTGGTGGACTCAATGGAGGGCTAAGGAATCCTACACCAGAGCTAACCCTGATCTCTAAGACATCCACACACCCAACACCAGGAATCATTCCTTTCTTTGCTTCATAATCCCTAAGGCCCTCACGTCCCTTTCCAATATTCTTCAAGGGTTGTGGAGAAGAAAGCTAGCAGTCTCACTCTGTCTGAGTGGCTCCAAACTCCAGTTTCTCAAGCATACCCAGCTTCTAACCCTACTCTCAACAGCCTAAAGACCAACCACTGCATGTCATAGTAAAACAAATAGTTCACAGCTCTGTGAAGAAGATGAAGACAATTGGGTGACAACCCCAAATGAAAAGGTGAACACAGCTCAGGTCAAACAAGATGTTTCAAAGATGTTATTGGCCCTAGCACGGCCAAAACACTCAGCAACAACCCCACAAGATATTGGCACACACAACAACCAATACGAAGGAAATCAATAGCAGCCCCAATATTATAAGGAAACGATGGCAGCATTACACAGCAACCTAAAACCAGGGTAAATCAACAGTAGCCCGAATCTTATAAGGAAATGATGAAAACCTCACACAGTCCCAAATGGGAGAGAAGTATGATTCTCAATCCTGGACAAGGGAAGAACCTAAACACAGATCACAAGAAATAAAAGAAAACCACAGTCCACAATCAATAATGAAATGCCTGGATGGAATACAGCAGGAATGCGAGCAAGGGAAAAATCGACCCTCAACATAAACAGGAGGAAGACATGGAAACCACAGAAAAACATCCCACAGTGACAACCACGGAAAACCTTCGCAGTCTGGCAATGGTGGAGGAAAGAAACCAGGATTTCTGTGTGAACAGGAGAATGAACCGGTATGCAAGCCAGATGTCCATGAGGTAGAGGAGAACAAACCCCTCAACAATGAATTGCACTCCATTTTAACTCTGCCCGATGTGAGGAAAACAAACAGTCGGTGGTGGGGAGAGTGAACAGGATGATTGGCCAAGGCATCATGGAGAGAGTGCAGGTGTGAGCATAGTGGTTTCCTACCATCCCATAGCTACCCCCACTAACAACAAAATAACTGAGGTGGTCAACACATGGAAAACTCCCAATGGCCCCCATAGGTTAGACAACCCCCCCTTAACCTTAGGAATCATTCCCTTCTCATTTAATGTTGCACTGTCATAGCTGGATATAGGTTTATTTTAATTAATGTGCATACTTACATGATGTCAAAATTCTAATGTGTCGAATAACATGATATACCATCAGCAATGATCCCTCTTGCCAAAACATACACAACCAAATTGATGGTGGGGATTTTTCCTTTAGCTCCTCACCGCTATTAATTAAAAGTATACATCATGTACCTTTTAATGCAAATGGGGTCAAAACCGGGGTATTACACTGACAGCTATATCAAATACAAAACAATGAAGATTATACTGAACCAAATATATATGGAGAGTTTCATTTGGGAAACCAAGACTCAGTTGGCTATAAATCAGATACATAATTATATGATTGGGAGATGGAAAACTATGAAACTCAATAAATGTGATGCTAGACCGTTCAATCCATCCCGAGAAAACTAACATGTCAATGTTTTTCTATTTCCATCATACCAAATATATTTGAAAGAAAAATTAGGGAATACCGATGTTTAGTGCCAATCAAAACAGAAAACAGATAGTCTCTTTGGTATAAAGAGATAGAATCACCAGTCCTTCATATTGAACAAGTTTCCCAAAACATAGGTGAACATGACCGACTTCAAATCTTCGTAAAATGTTTACAGTTCAAGCCTCTCAATGGTGGGATACCCATCAATCAAGACTACAAACGTGGACGATCACTTCAACATACTTCGTCAAACAATTTGGAGGGAAGAAGCTAACAAATCCAGCACAAATACCAATCTTTACATAAGGACAAGACCCTGCAAAACACATAAGTATATGTGAAAAGGAATGGAGAATACTCGGTTAAAACGATGAACGAATATGTCCGCACCTATTTCTATCAACATTAGATGATTTACCAAATAAGTGGTATAATATGGAGGAAGCACGAGGAGAAATTTTCTTATGGGACAAACTCAAATAAAACTTCATCAAGGACTTCAAATTCATGCCTAAAGATGACAAACAAGTCGAAGCAACAAAACTGATAAAAACAATCGTACAACCGATTGTTCATAACAGTTCGACACAAACTCACAACCGACAGAAAACATCCTGTAATAACATTTGGTCTAATAAACTACCATAGTTGACAAGAATTCTACTAGAAATAGAGCGTACAAATGGAAAATATTTCATTGGAAATTTGATCATCTAGAGACGACGAAATGAATTAGAAAAATATTCAAGGCCGAATCAACTGAAAAAGAAGATACTGACCAAATAACAGAAGAATACTTCCCAGCATCATTTTCACAATTCAAGGAAGGAAGTCAACAAATAAATGAAAGAAAGGTGTCAGAATGGATCAACGCAAAATTTAAAATGAAAGAATTCAACATATCCAATGATGATAGACCAAAACTGGAAAGAATAGTAGACTATTGGAATGAGGAGTAGACAACCGAAATTGTTAACCTACTAAAATAATTTCAAAATTTCTTCACACGGGACTATAAATAAGTTAAAGGTTTAGTTCTAGAAATGGGCAAAATGAAGATTGATATTAAACTGGATGCAAGACCTATAAATAAACGACCTTAAAAACTTTCTCACAAATATAAAGAGATAGCAAAAAAAGAGATTGAAAATATGCGAGTGATTGGAATAGTCTACCCAATCGACCAGTCAGAATGGGGAATCCCAATGGTTGTACAACCGAAAAAGCATGACCCAACAAGATTAAGAATGTGTGTAGACTTCTAAGAGATAAACAAAGTCATCATGACAGATCCATTCCCAACTCGGTTTGCAGATGAAATTCTAAATGAATTCACCTATACATGAGTGTTACTTGTTTACAGATGGATTCTTAGGACATAATCAAGTACTGATTTCCAAGAGGATCAAAATAAGAAAAGATTCATCTGTGAATTTGGATCATTTTCTTACAAATGTATGCCATTCAGTCTTAAAATGCACTAGTCATATTCTCAAGAATAGTAGTTGAATAATTCCAAGAATACATCTATAAAACAATGGTTGTATACTTCGACGATTTGATGATTTACTCCATGTTCAAATATCATTGTAAATGGCTAAGGAACATTCTAGAAAGATGTTAACAAATTTAGCTATCCTTTAATAGAAAGAAATGCATATTTGTAACCCCTATAGGAATCCTACTGGGACACAGTGTATGCAAAGAGGGAATCAAGGTTGATTTCACAAAAATAAAAATCATTCTTTACTTAAAACCTCCAATCAATCCAAAACAAGTCAGATTCTTATTAGGTCATACATGCTACTACAGGAAATTCATTCGTCATTAGTCAGACATGACATACTCTTTAGAATAACTATTAAAATAATATCAAGAGTATTAATGGACTAAATAATGTGATGCATCTTTCGACACTTTAAAGAAAAAATTAGTTGAAGCAACTATTCTCAGATTTCCAAATTGGTCAGTCAAATTTCATGTACACATCAACTCATCAGGCATAGCAATCGGTGAAATCTTGACACAAACAGGAGATGATGGGATGGACTACCCAATTATGTATAGTAGCAAAAAATTAAATAAAGCATAACGTAATTATTCCATGACAGAAAGGAAATCATTAGGAATGGTATTTTCACTTCAAAAATATCGACATTATATATTAGCTAACCCCTTTATATTTAACACCAATCACCAAGCAATGAAATATGTAGTAAATAAACCTCTACATCATGGAAGAATCTATCATTGGTTTTTGCTATTCCAATAATTTGAGTTTGAAGTTGTAGTTTTATTGGGAAGGCTAAATGTCGAACCCGACCACTTGTCGAGAAACGACACAGGGGAGGAGCTCTAATAGGAGTTGAAGATGATCTGCTAGATGTACATCTATTTAGAATAAAATATGTACCTACCGAACTAAAAGAGATAGCACAATTCTTAGAAAATGGACAAGCACCTGAAGGAATGAGTACCAAAAAGAAGCAAATATTAGCAATGAAAGTTGCACCTTATAGTCTAATTAATGGGTTCCTATATAAAATGGTCTTGGATGAAGTACTCCATTGATGCGTTCTGGAGCATGAAAGAGAGAACATAATGCATGAAGCACACTATGCCCCAGCTGGAGGACATTTCCAGTCTAACATGACTACCAAAACGATCCAACATTCGGGGCCATGGTGGCCTACATTATACAAAGACTGTTGAAATTTTATCAGTAAATTTGATCTTTGTCAACGTTTAGTTAGACCCCTACCAAGCACTGATATGCCCTTAATATCAGTAAATCCAAGTTTAACATTCAAAATTTGGGCTATCAACTTTATAATACCATTCCCAGTTCCTTCTAGAAGTTTAGGAGCATGCTATATCATAACAACATTCAATTACGTTAATAAATGGGCAGAGGCAGAACCTGTCGAAACCTATTCTAGTGAAGTAGACGTAAAATTTATATACAAAAATATCATTACTAGATTTAGTTTCCCATTAACTTTAATCAGTGACCAACCCCTCACATTTTATTAACAAAACTATTGTAGCTTTAACATACCAATTTAAAATCGAACATAGAAGGAGCACAACCTATCATCCTTAGTCTAATGGTGCAATTGAAGCATTCAACAAAACTTTGACAAGGGGCTTAACAAAATTTTGCAATATAGACAAAGATGACTTGGATGAGAAAATTCATGTTTTCCTATGGGAATATAGAAATGCATATAAAGGATCCACATACCAGACACCATTTACACTTGTATATGGGAAATAAGCAGTCGTACCCCTACATTTTCGACAACAGACACCAATAATCACAGACATATTACATATTAATGTTGAAGAGGCTAAGATACTAATGCAACTAGATAAGCTAGAGGAACATCAACTAATCATTATACAACACTTGTTAGAATAATCAACCCATAGTTAGCTACCTTAGACATTAATTAATCCAATTTTTGTCTTATTTGCCTAGTTTCCATATTCCACCTTATGCAAGTTGTCCTCCACATCTCCAAAGTGGTCAAACTTGCTAAAATTGAGTCATGGAGCACTTTAAAAACCACTTGGAATCAAATTTTATTTATTCCTGGCCTTCCTAGCGCATGTCTACTTTTTCTTCTTTATTTCCTTCTTTTGCTGAGTTTTAAGGCAATTGGGAAAGTTTGACTAGGTGAAGTTAACTTGTTTTTTGTCCTCATCATCCTCCACTCTTTTCTCATAAGAAAAGCATGTATGAGTTGTCCTTCCATCATCTATTAGCTTGCCTAATTGATTTTTCCAATTCATGAGCTCCTAGACAGATTTGGAAACTGCTTTATGCACCTATGGGGGATTTGCTTAGATTTAGTAAGCATGCTTTTGACCAAATTCGAATGGAATCCTTATGCATTTGAATCTCTCATGTAATTATTTATTGTGGTAGTCTATGACTTCACAGGGTTGTCTATTGTACACTTATTCAATACAGATTAGTGTTCTGCTCCATATTCAGTCTCCTTTGTGTGTAATTTGCATGTGTAATTGGCAATTTTTGTGATTGTAATTGTTCTAACACCTGGGTTCAATTTCCACATGGTATCAAAGCATTTTTAGCTCTATTTATTTCCTTCCAATTTTTTATTGTAGGTTTGACATCATTGACTGGGAGCATTCTGCTGACTGAAGGGACAATTTTTGAGCTATGGATCAATCTCAAAAGATCATCTTGACTCCATTTAACTTCTTTGAATGGAAAGAAAATATGGAGATAATGTTGAGAGAAAAAGGCCTCTATAGAGTGACTATGGAAATAGAAGCAAATCCCAATGCAGCTGCAGAGAAAATTAAATGGCACAACAGGAGGGATGAGGCCTATGGTCTCCTGTGTCTGAGCACATCCAGAGACCTCCTTTTCCATCTTGATGGATTAACATCACCAAATGAATTATGGGAGAATATTTTTGAGATTTTTGGTAAGACAAATGAGATGAGGGGACATCAAATTGAAAATGAATTGATCTCCCTGAGTCCCAATAGCTTTGAATCCCTGCAACTCTATTTTTCCAAGTTCAAAGCCCTTGTTTTCCAGCTAAAACAGTGTGGGATCGAAAAGAAGGATGAGGAACTAGTTTTGGCCTTGACTATTCATTGTTTGTCTCAAACTTCCATGCCACAAAGTTGACAACTCGAGCCTGGAAAATGCCTAGCCTTGCACATTTCATGGAATCTCTCACACAAGAACAAGATAAATTGGTGATGATGGGCACCATCAAACCTTCCAAAGACCAAGCTATGGTTTCTAGAGATTCAAGGGTGGATTCAAAAGGAAAGAAGAAAGATAAGAAGCCACCTGAGCAAAATAGAGACAAGAACAAGTCTCCAGAGGAGCCCCAAGGTTCCAAGAAGAACCCCCAAAAGAAGAAGAACAAAGGAGAAATGAGCATGTGCGCATACTGCAGTAAGGGAAATCATCCCGAAAGCTCATGCATGAAGAATAAAATTGACATGCTGACCCAACTCCTAGAGAATAATGGCATCTCCCTTCCTGATATCTCAAAGAAGAGGGAAGGAGGATCAAATTTAGAAGAGAGAGAGAGAGAGAGAGTTCATGCATTGGTTACTAGCACAACAAGCTCACCTAGTTTCATCATTGATTCTGGAGCTTCAAGACATATGGTTTCAACCAAGGAGGCATTCACCTAACTTGACATGTTGAAAGGTACACCAATAGTACTGGGAGATGATTCTGTCACTGAAAGTTTGGGCAAAGGGAGGATTGATCTTGACCATGGTAAGTTGAGCAATGTATTATATGTTCCAGGTCTTTCCTCTAACCTCTTATCAGTGTATCAGATGACCCACACAGGGTCTCCAAAGAAGGTCATATTCTCCCCTGATGAAGTTGAGATCACAAAGATCTCAAGTGGCAAAGTCATTGCAAAAGGAGTTGCAAATCACACTTCGAAGGTATACATGTTCTCACACTTCCTACCTTACTCAAACCCCTCTGCTCTTCTGATTCATGCTAATGAGGCAAACAAGCTTTGGCATGAAAGATTTGGCCATCTTAACTATAAGTATCTTTCTTATCTTAGTGAAAAATAAATGGTCATAGGGTTACCAAAGATTAAGTTTTCCAAAGGAGTCTATCAAGGCTGCATCTTAGGAAAACACCCAGAGCATAAATTTGAGAAAGCTAATCATGAGAGAACCTCTGCAACTCTTGAGTTGATCCACAGTGATGTTTCTGGCCCATTTCCTCATATGTCAATGAGTTAGGCCAAATATGCATTGACATTCATAGATGAATTTTCCAGGTACAGCTGGGTTTACTTCCTGAAACACAAGTCTAAATTTTTTGGCCTCTTCAAAGTCTTTAAGGCTTTGGTTGAAAACCAGTCTGGGAGGAAACTCAAGGTCCTCAAATATGACAATGGTGGTGAGTATGTCAAGTCTGATTTCATCCAATATTGTGTAGATGTAGGTATTCAGATGCAGCATTCTATCCCTTACACACCACAGCAAAATGATATTGCTGAGAGGAAGAACAGATCACTGAAAGAGATGGCAACCTGCATGATGGAGGCTAAGACTTTGCCACCAAAGTTTTGGGCCAAAGCTATAAAATGTGTAGCATATATCCAGAATAGGGTGCCTCATAAACATCTTGATGGTATGACTCCTTTCGAAGCATGGAGTGGGCACAAGCCAGATGTGACCCATTTCAGGATTTTTGGCTCAAGGGCTTGGGCTAGAATTCCAACAGAAAAGAGGAGGGCTTTGCAGCCCCAAATCCAAGAGTGTATATTTGTTGGGTACTCTAAAGATTCAAAAGGGTACAAGCTAATCAATTTGAGCAAAAACAAATCCTTCATTGAAAGGTTTGTTTAGTTCCAAGAAGAGCCTTTAGCAGCAGTGGAAGTTGGAGAATCCTCTTCACCACCAGAACCATTGAATGTAAGTGAAGAGATAGTTGAACTTGTTGGTTCTGATATGTATGATAATGATGATTTAATTGCAGATCCTAATAGTCCTACAAGACCAAAATGGGTATCAAATACCATTCATGTAGCTGGAGAACTAGCTGGAAATCCTAATGATCCTAGGATGACTAGATCTCAGTTTGAGAGTGATCTGTGCATGAAAGACCCCTTGTTTGCAGAGAAATGATATCTTATGGTTGAATCAGACCCATAGACATATGAATATGTAGCACATTATCGAAGTTGGCAAACATCCATGAAAGAAGAGCTGGTTGATCTTCCCCCAGGGAGGAAGCTAGTTCAATGTAAGTGGGTTTACAAAACCAAATTTGATGCTGATGCTTCACCTTTGAAATATAAGGAAATATTGGTAGCCAAGGGATACTCACAGGTACATGGCATAGACTACAATGAGACCTTTGCACCAGTGGAAAAGATGGACTCCATCAGGCTAGCCTTAGCCATTGCAGCTTCAAAGCAGTGGGAGGTACATCACATGGATGTGAAGTGTGCTTTCCTGAATGGAGATCTTCCTAAAGAGATTTACATGCAGAAGCCTCAAGGATTTGCTACTAATCCATCTCTTGTGTGCAGGCTAAATAAATCATTGTATGGGATTAAGCAAGCCCCCAGGACTTGGTATGCCAAGACTGATAGCTTTCTGCTATCATTGAATTTTTTTCGATGCAAGTCAGATCCTAATGTCTATTTGAAGCTAATTCATGGTTCATTAATGATTATTTTCTTGTATTTTGATGATCTTCTCATTACAGGAAGCTCAAAGGATGAAATTGCCTCCTTGAAGGATGCAATGAACATGCATTTTCAATGACAGACTTCGGGTTGTAAAGCCAGTTCTTGGGTCTTGAGATTGCTCAAACCAAAAATGGAATAAAAGTACATCAGTCCAAGTATGCCTTGGATTTTCTGAACAAATTCAACATGAAGGATTGCAAGCCAAGCAAGACTCCCTTCCTTTCAGGAGTTAAGCTTGAAGAAGCAGATTCTTCACCTATGGTAAACAATACACTGTATAGGCAACTGATTGGGTGTTTGTTGTACCTTACACATACTCGACCTGATATTTATTATGTAGTAAGTGTGGCTTCAAGATACATGGATCAACCTCATGAGATCCATTGGAGAGCAGCCAAAACGATCCTTAACTTTGTTCAGGGAACAAGGACTCATGGGATCTTCTACAAAGCTAAATCTAATCTTGATTTGATTGGGTTTACTGACAGTGATTGGGAAGGTGCCAACACAGATCGAAAGTCAACATCAGGATATGTGTTCATTCTTGCTGAAGGATAAATCAGCTGGTCAAGCAAGAAATAGAGTGCCATTGCACTCTGATCTACAGAAGCAGAGTACAGAGGAGTTGTAAATGCAGCAACTCAATGTTTATGGTTGCAGGGGTTACTTGGTGAGTGTGGCTTTGAATCAGAATACTCAACTACTATCTATTATGATAATTAGAGTACCATTCAAATTTGTAATGATCTAGTTCAGATACAGAGAACCAAACACATTGAGATCCATATGCACTACATCAGACAGCTTGTGCATGATGGCACCATTCACCTACTCTTCTGTTCATCTTCAGAACAAGTAGCAGATATCTTCACCAAATTTTTTTGTGAGAAGACATTTAGCAATCTCAAATCATTGCTGGGGATTTCTGATCATGCTATGAAGCATGAGTGATGACAAGATTTTCAAATTTTGTTTACTGTCCATGTTTAAGGGAGGTTTTTTCCTACTGGGTTTTTGCCTCTTTCCTTGGTTAAATGGACATGTAGTATGTAAAGGGTGACTAATCCTTTTTTCTAGGCCCTATAATTTTCTGATATTTTACTCATAATTCAGGCTTAAGGGGGGGTGTTAGAATAATCAACCCATAGTTAGCTACCTTAGACATTAATTAATCCAATTTTTGTCTTATTTTCCTAGTTTCCATATTCCACCTTATGCAAGTTGTCCTCCACATCTCCAAAGTGGTAAAAATTGCTAAAATTAAGTCATGGATCACTTAGGAAACCACTTGGAATCAAATCTTCTTTATTCCTGGCCTTCCTAGTGCATGTTTGGTTTTTTTGCTTTATTGCCTGCTTTTGCTGAGTTTTAAGGCAATTGGGAAAGTTTGACTAGGTGAAGTTAACTTGTTTTTTGTCCTCATCATCCTCCACTCTTTTCTCCCAATAAAAGAATATATGATTTGTCCTTCCATCATCTATTAGCTTTCCTAATTGATTTTTCCAATTCGTGAGCTCCTAGACAGATTTGGAAACTGCTTTATGCACCTATGGGGGATTTGCTTAGATTTAGTAAGCCTACTTTTGACCAAATTCGAATGGAATCCTGATGCATTCAAATATCTCATGTAATTATTTATTGTGCTAGCCTATGACTTCATAGGGTTGGCTATTGTACACTTATTCAATACAGATTATTGTTCTGCTCCATATTCAGTCTCCTTTGTGTGTAATTTGCATGTGTAATTGGCAATTTTTGTGAGTGTAATTTTTCTAACACCTGGGTTCAATTTCCACAACACCAAGAAATCCAAAAACAACAACAAAGAGCATGGAGTCCTTGTGTTGAATAAGTGTACAATAGGCCTGCTAGGATGGCTCGACCAAAACATCAAAAACAAAAACTTGTCGGTTGGAGGCCTTGTGTTGTTGTATAAAAGTCAAGTTAAAGGTAAGATGAAAAAACTACATACATAGTGGATGGGACCTTATATCATTGAAGAAATCAATTCCAATGGATTAGTCCGACTAATGTTACAAGGAAAAGTATTTTGGAAACTGGTTAATGGTGCCTGACTAAAGTGGTATGAAAACTAAATAAAATAAAATAAAATAATAATAATAATAAAATATTTCATAGTTGTTAACAAAAATCTATAAAAACCATAAAATCCTAAAAACCACAAAAGAAACAATCCAGCAAAATCAAAATGACAAGGACTTACTCTCAAGAAGGAAGTAGCGGAATATCATTTGGAAGAATTAGCAACCGACAACATAACCATCGACATGAAGAATGCTGCCCATCCCATCGACAATCTCGCAACCATGATGCATATCGATGGAAAGAAGGCCCAACAGTCCAATCAAATCATCAGGACCACCGAAAGAAGGATTTCCAAAACCAACTTGCATTAAAATAGCTTTCGACAGAGTGCCCCTCACAGTCAAATCCACCATTAATATCTTCATAAACTAGATAGTCACCCGCTCCACCTATAAATACCACATCATATGAAGACTTCACATCATTTTACAAAGAGCTAAAGAGATAGATCTATCAGAATCCCAAGATTAAGATACTTGTTGAATAATTAGAGCAATTTACCGACATAATGGAACCAAAGAAGATGATATCTACAACTAGCAAAACAAAGGAGCTAGAAACCACTACAACCCCATTGATACAAATACTGGAAAACATCAGCAAAGCAAAAGTTCAGGAATCATCATGGTTGAGACTATGGGAATATATAAAAAAATGGGCATACGAAAATAAGAAAATGACAACAGAGGCTCAAAAAGTAAACACAAGCACCATTATGAGTTATATAAATGCACCGCTCATGGCAACCTTCGGGGAGGGGGGGGGGAGGAAATTATAGAAAAAATCATCATTAGTCGGTATCACAATGGGAAATTCTACTTTGACAACCCCATTGAGGTATACGGTGATCTCATTTACAAACTTACAATATTATCAAACAAGGGTGAATTAGTTCCCATAAGTTCAAAACTAGGTTTGGTCTAAAAAATAACAGGAAATCCAACCGGGAATAACTCTAAAAGGCTAGTAATCATCCAGATTTAGTACACCACACCTAAGATAGTAGCAAAAATTTTGTCTGCAGGACTAACAACTACAACGTGCGGGTGTGATTTAAGACTCGACGTGTTGGAAGTTGTCGGCAACATAGAAGAGACACAGAAAACTTACTTGGGTGCAATACTTAGTTGATCTTGTCAAAAATATTTGCATAAAATTTCAGCAAGAACGTGAAGCAATCAGATTCCTATCTTTAACATATGGATTTTTATGTATTAAATATGGCCTGGTGGAGACCCACAGTTCCTTGAGCCAACAAGATTCCATATGTGGAATTTCAAGCCATTTTCAATGGTTGGGAATTCTCAGGAACTAGAAGAGGCTAAAGTATTATTAGACAACTGGTTCTAAAATATAAACATCAAAGTGTCTAGATGGAAGGTACCCCAGGATATCCTAAGAAGTTTGTCTCCAACAACACATATCCAACTAGAGTTAGATCATACTGTAGTCTAGTTCATGCAGAGAGCTGCAGGGAAAGCTAAACCTATCGATTATTATCCATCAGTCAAGGATATTTTCATAGAGTTATCCCAACAATATAAAACCAATATACCCATACTGGTGCTTGCAAAGAACATTGATCAACCGATTTTCGAGCCCTTAACCAACCAGGAGAAAAAGGAAGGTTATGAAGTACATACTCATATCAGCACCTTTACATTGGAGGACACTCCAGTAGAAGAGTTAAACACTATTCAAAGAGTTACAGTAACACCGACACAACAATCTCTTGAATCGAAAAAACAACAGGAAGAGGAGGATGAGAAAACAGATGAAGAAACTTAGTCCGACAAACCAGAGTATGCTATGACAAAACATAACATCCGGCAACTAGTTTGGAAATATCTAAAGACCAAAAAAAGAAAATTACTCCATTCAAAGGAAAAGGGAAACAAAAACTCCTTGTCCCAGAGGAATTTGATTATGAGGATGGGTTACATGCTAGATCTACTGAAATACTGGAGGATGCTGCTAAGAATAAGGTATCCGTCGAAGAAGATCTCAAAATATTCATGGAAGAAGAAGAAAAGAAGGAAAAATAAAATAAGGTAAGACTCGCCTACCTAATGAAGTTGATTTTTTTTATCTAACCACCACTCTGTAATGTCCCTTTTTGAAATTTTATTAAATGACCAATTTTTCCACTTTTTTCCCCATTTTTGACCTTAACTAGTTTTGATGTCTGGACCTCCAAATTGACCCAAATTCTCCCAAATTTTCTCAGGTGATGTATAAATGATATTATAACTTAAATATTATTTTCAGGTATGTTTTATGACCTCCCAAATACTTCTTCAAACTTTTTTAATGTTATGTTCAAAGTAGGAGTCTTTACTGGCAAATTGGGGTTCCAATTCCCCCTGGGTAATTGTCAGAAATGGCTTCTCAAATGTTCCCAAAGTCACTCGAATTTCAGAACAGAGGAAGGGGATGTGTAAGGGAAATTTTAAAAGTCTCATATGCATCATGGTTGATTTTATACATAGTGTTCTGACTCTTTCCAAAATAGCTCCCAAGTCACAATTTCGACCCTTGGGGAAAATGCACCAAATCTTCTCCCAATGCAATAAAAATGAGTAAAATGGATTCCAATGCTTAAGAACTGAACATGAGACTTTAAATACAAATTAATTAAATTCCATTAATCATACATTTATCAGAGATACATTCCTCCATTTGAAATTATAAGCATTACCATAGCATATATCAAAATAGAGTAGAAATGGTCATTGTTCGCTCATTAAAAGTCATTTTGACATACAAATATTGGTTATTTCAACTTGAAAATTTATGAGAGTGAAGAAAAAATCATATTCATAGATTAAAATCATATGTGTGTGTGTGTGTGTGTGTGTGAGGAATAGATCTCCTAAAGAGTACATGAGCTCACCCAAGGCGCAATCCCTCCATGAGCATGAATATGGCATGAAAAATGGAAATAGTTTCAAGGAAGTGCTGCTATAGAAGAATCCTCAATATTTCTTGTATCTTACACCTGCAAATAAGACTCCATTAAATCTCCATGAAAGACCTGAGTGGCCTCTCCAAACACCAACTTGGATGGGAATCTTTTACCCTTGAAATTGGCTAAGGCAAGAAAACTAGTCATCCACTAGCTCTCATAATTCACAAATGACAATTTATCAAATGAAGAAAGGAGGAAGACTGCATTGGCTAAAAAAATTTCTCAATGTTGCAAGCCACATAGTAGGGCTCATCATCAGGAGGAAGTCTCTTGTGGTTAAATTAGTTCAGAAAAATAGCTTATTAATAAGTGTAAAAGTTTTTTAGGTTTTCCTTATATATTTTAAGCCGACTTATTTAGCCCTAAAATTTTTATTATAATAATTTCTTAAAAATTCGTTGAAAAGTTTTTTGTTTATTCTTATTATTTAAAATTTTTTATGAAGAAAACAATAGTAAAATTTTTTATGAAGAAAACAATAGTAAAATTTTTTAACTTTAAAACCTAAATTAATCTTTAATAAATTTTAAAGTTTAAATTTATTTTTAGTAATTTACCCAAAATAATTATTTTGAAAATATTTTCATAATTTAAAATTTTTTTATTTTTAAGTGATTCTTTAATAACCTAAAAAGTTACCTTAGTTAAGACTAGATTATTAAAATTCTTTCCAAGTATTAAGCAAAGTTTTATTTAAAAATAACTATACAATATTTATTAGAATATTCTTATTTTTTTTTAAACTTTTTTAGTCTTTATTATAATTATCATAAGAGTTTTTTAGTTTATTGATTTTTAAATTTTTATTTTAATTTTTATTTTTTACAATCTAGAAATCCTACTATAATTTTTTTTTAATTATTAATTTAATAATTGGAGTCCTTTCTTTTTTGTGTATGAGTGTATTTGAGATGGCAGATAATAGGGCGCTAACACTCAGTGAGTTTGAGGCCATCATCCCTATTTAGGTTTAAGGGAAATTTTTCTATCTCTATAGCCTCCCTGATTTTCTGTCTTTTGTAATGTTCTTCTCTAGTGATAAGTTTAGTTTATTCAATGCGTATGTGGTGGTGTGAGTGGTGAGCGTGTTCAACAAGAGCTAATTTTTGGTCATGATCGTGCATGATGTCAGCACAATGTTCCTTGAGCCTCACCTGGACAGAGCGTCCAGTTTCCCCAATATAGGGGATCTCACATGAGCAAGGAACACTGTAAACACCTTTTTGTTTTAATGGTTCTACTGGGTCTTTGGAGGTATCTAGAATTCTACCTATCGAGTTTGGAGGGGGAAAGGTGACACCAATGTTCTTTTTACAAAGAATCCTAGCTATAACATCTATTGTTCCTTTGATATAAGGAAGAGTAATCATGGTTCCCTCAATGTTCTTATTCTATTTTTTAGACCTATTACGAACTTTCCCAATAACCTTCTTAATTTGATATTTATTGTAACCATTCACTTGGAAGAAGTTACTTAGAATGCTAGATACCTCTAAAGACCCAGTAGAATCATTAAAATAGAAAGGTGTTTACAGTGTTCCTTAATCATGTGACATCCCCTATATTGGGGAAACTGGACGCTATGTCCAGGTGAGGCTCAAGGAACATTGTGGTGACATCATGCACGATCGCCACCAAAAATCAGCTCTTGTTGAACATGCTCACCACTCACGCCACCACATATGAATTCAAGAAACTAGACTTATCACTAGCGAAGAACATTACAAAAGACGAAAAATTAAGGAGGATATAAAGATAGAAAAATTTCCCTTAAACCTAAATAGGGATGATCGCCTCAAACTCAATGAGTGTTGGCGCTCTATTATTCGCCATCTCAAAGACACTAATACACAAAAAACAAAGGATTTCAATTATTAAATAATAATAATAATAAAAATTATAGTAGGCTTTCTAAATTGTAAAAAATAAAATTAAAAATCAATAAACTAAAAAAACTCTTATGATAATTATAATAAAGACTAAAAAAGTTTTAAAAAAAAATAAGAATATTCTAATAAAACTTGTATAATTAATTTTAAATAAAACTTTGCTTAATACTTAGAAATAATTTTAATAATCTAGTCTTAACTAAAGTAACTTTTTAGGTTATTAAAGAATCACTTAAAAATAAAAAAGTTTAAATTATGAAAATATTTTCAAAATAATTATTTTAGGTAAATTACTAAAAATAAATTAAAAATTAAAAATTTATTAAAGATTAATTTAAGTTTTAAAGTTAAAAAAATTTACTATTGTTTTCTTAATAATTTTTTTTAAATAATAAGAATAAAGAAAAAACTTTTCAACTAATTCTTAAGAAATTATTATAATAAAAATTTTAGGGCTAAATAAGTTGGCTTAAAAGATATAAGGAAAACCTAAAAAACTTTTACACTCATTAATAAGCTATTTTCCGGAACCAATTTAATCACAAGAGACTTACTCTTGATGATCACTAGTGGAAAATGAGAGATTAGTGACCAGGAAACCAAAAGTTTTGGTCACCACAATTTTTTTCAAGGGATAAATGACCAAAATTTATAAATTTAAGTGAGTTAACTAAAAAGGGCCAAGATAAATGACCAATTTTGGTCACTGGATAAAAACCAATTGAAAACGACCAAGATAAATGACCAAATTTGGTCACAGGATATCTAGACTAAAAATGACCACATGACAATTGGTCATTTTTTATTCTTGCGATCTTCTTATCACTCCTAATTAATAAATTATGATTAATAACCAATGACGTAATTGCAAGGCATTCTTTGAAGGTGAAGTCCATAATTTTAGGTCTTCTTCCTGATTATCATTCCTTTTGGTAAGACAATAAAGATAAGGATAGTGGCCTGCATTAGCATGGAAAACAGTTTTGACATAGAGGTTAATTAATGAATATATGCTATTATACGTCACATTAATTGTTTTCATTAAATAACTTAAATTCCAACTACGTCTAAGTAGTATTTTTTAAATAATAAAGTGTGCTCCAACTTGAAAATAATTACAATAAAATAGTTAACGTTATATTGTTACTCATGAAGTGTAAAATTTGTGATACACATATGACTACTTAATTAAGGAGTAAACTAGTGAACCGACCATTTGCACCGATCGGACGACCTGGCTCGCGTGAGTGGTCACGTCTGACGTTGTCGGTCTTCCGATCAGTGCAAATGGTCAGGAAAATAGGTCCCGGCCTTAATTAATGTGTTTAAAATAAGTTTCATTGAAAATATATCATTTTTTCATGTAGAAATTAATTAAGAGTATTCAATTGTTTAAAATTGTAAAAATTTGAAAGAACAATATTCTTTTGCATTTTTTTTATTAAAATATTTAGGAAACTTTTATTTGTCAATTGAAATACAATTATTTATATTGTCTTTCATTTGTCAAAAGCAATATAAATAATTGAAATTAAAACCCCTTGCAAATACGCAAGTTATATATATAAACCTACCACATATAGCTTTACTAACACATAGCTTTACTATTTATGCCCCTTTAATTGAAATTAAAACCCCTTGCAAATACCCGGGTATGAACCTACCACACATAACTTTACTATTTATTCCCACCCACATGCAACTAATGAAACTTTACACACTTCTTGCTCGGTCCTTTAGTTAGACTGGGTTAACAGTAATTGGTTGGTTGCTAATCTAATTTAAGAGCAAGTTGTCACAATAGCTTGAACAAAACTTCCATGATAAAGGTCTATCTTTTCAACAATTTTTTTTTCTTGATAATTTATGTAAAATGTTTTGACAAAGTTATTATTTATTTGGAAAAAAAATAAGTGAATTATTTTTGGTTTATTTCATTTGAATTGTGTTTTCTTTTAAAATTAAGATACAACATGAAAAGAATATTATAAGAAATATATTGCATCTATGGTATGGATAAAAGGGAAGAAGATGAATATTAATATTGCATCTATAGGATGGATAAAGTGAAGAAGATGAATATTAAACCACACAAACAAACACATTACAACCGAAAAATAAAGCAGTGATAGCTGTCACTCTGTTCGTTTTGGCCAAGATAATTTGGAATATGATATAATTAAAAGGTATGAAGTATTCACCTTCTTTCCTCTTTTGAGTCGAGCCCCTTCAGAGTTGATCACCGCCAACATGATGAAGAGCGATCCGCGTGGGGAAAATAGAGGGTTTGTTTGGTGGTTTCACTTTCTTTCCCCATTTAGTCGAGCCCCTTCCAATTTGATCACTGCCGACATGATGAAGAGCGAGCGGCTTGGGGAAGAATAGAGGGTTCATACGGTGGTTTCCATATTGGACAGCTTGTCCTGGAGTTTATTCTGGTAATTGCTGTGGTAATTCGCGGGAGATTTTGTTATTACAGAAATAGAATGTTGATGTTGGTTAATTGGTGGGAGGGGATCGATATTACTTGGGTTAATATATATCCACGAGTGATATCCTTTGCAATGGAGATGAAGAGGGAATCAGACCAGACGTGGAGAATTTTGAAGAGGCACGCAAGGACATCCTTAGTTGCATAGCTAAAATCCTTCGATTCTTTCCAGGTAAGCCAAATTCTTCTGATATTTTTTCATCTAGTGTTAAACTGTTAGGGATTAATTGTTAAAAATTCTTCTAATATTTTTGCATCTAGTGTTAAACTGTTAGGGATTAATTGTTAAAAAATTTCTGGATACTCTCCAAGTATGCAAAAGCCTCAAATTGTCAAATTCCTCACCTGTAACTTCTGTTGTGCCTCATGGAGGCTTTGTCTACTGCTGCTGCTTCTGTGTACTTTTACATACTAAATGGGTTTTCCTCTGAACTAAAATACAGTTTTATTAAAGATGTTTTAGAACTTCTAAAAGTGAATTTTAACAGTATACATAGAACCTAAACTCAATCTAGAATAAGCAGAGAAGGCCCTCTATACTCAAGCTAAAAGAAGAAATGCAGTGAACGGCTTCTATGTGTTGTTTTAAAATGTATGGTTTCTATTCAGTTTGTGACTGGATGGCTGGGTTCTGTGAATGGCACGTGAGCCCCATGTTCCCACCAATTGAAATAAGGGCTTCAAAGGGCTATTTAATTGTTAGTATGTATTCCCTAACTTTTAGTGGCAGAGTTATGAATTCAGGGATGTAGTTAGTTAATGTATGAGCCTCCATCGTTCTAGGGTAAAGACTAGGTGTAGTTTATATAGATCTCCGCAGTTGGTGCCCACAAATTAAATAATTGTATTGTATCGGCTCTACCTTTGCTTTTCCTACAACTAACTCATTGGCTGGATCAACAGCGTAATCAACGGTGAAATCTATTGGAATGACTAAGGCTGGTAACTTGTAGGTGTTGCTGCCTATGGATTTGGATATTTATATTCCTCTTATCTATATGTTGGATTCTAGCCTTTCTATTCCTTTAATATATGCTATTGAAATTTGTGCTTCAACCAGTATATATGCTTTATTCCCTTTGCGAAAGTTGGTGCATATAGGTAAAGGAATTATTAGACTAGAAGTAGCCCTCATCATCAGCAGGGCATAGTTCCCATTTTATATATACCGAGCCTATAAGGGAGAATACTGAGGCTAAGCGTAGATAAATCACTGCCCTAACTAGAACCCTTGACTCCTACAGAATCCACTACTCACAACAAATCCTATTTTTTATTATGAGACCGAGACTCCTTTACTTGCACACTACTTACTGGTAGTGCTACACGATCAATTACTAGGACTGGCTCTTTGAATACTGTTGGGAGTCATGCTCAATGATCTACTTTTGACTATGTTTTATACTTGTCTATCTCTGTATCTATTGATGATATATTAGCTATCTTACTAAGCTCCTCACTCACTCATCTATTAGCTTTATCTAATAAACACTAATAATAAAACCATAGTCAGCTCTATATAACTATGCTACTTAATCTGTTAGAGGTGCTTTAGGTCCCTTCACTGTCAATAACAGAAATAACTATGAATACCCCACCACGTATGAGTCCAATCCCAGACCAACAATGGGATCTATGGAACATTATAGCAATCAGCCATGCACTCCAACTCAGAACAGGAAGCACAACATGCCTTGAACCAGTGCAGATTTGAATGCAAATAAGAGAGACGAGGTCTAAGTGGATATTATGGAATCTCCACCGCTAATATTGAGGATTTGTATTCGGATCTGACTCTGCTTAGGGTTCTGCTTCTCCTGCTGTTGGCAACTGCTCTTATTTCTTCAAGTGTCTCAGTATCTGCCTTTTCTACTGCTGTTGATTATAGGTCAACTTCAATTTGAGAAAGGGAAACACAAGGAACAACCGGGTATGCTACCCCTACTTTTACTATGTGCGGGATAAACAACCTAGCCAAGTTCTGAGACCATATATGCCTTCGCTATTAGTGGTGGTATTAGCTCTGCTTTGAGTATGTACTTATTCCACTCAGTCAACGGGCACTGGATAAAGAATTGGATCAATGGGTTCAACAACTGGAGGATCCAATAAAACTGATGAGTCAACAACTTCAAAATAGATCAATTGATCCTAGGTCGACTAGATTTTGTTTGGGATCCATTTGTGTGGGATATCGGACTTATTCCCTTATGGCAGCAGGATTTTCCATCCCATGACTTGTTCCTATATTTGTAGTAGGAGTGGTAGGAGTCTCTTTATTCGTCACTGCTGCTGGGATCCATCAACCCTTATTTGCTGGACCTGGTCTAGTTGCTAAATAGCGGTCGTCCCGAAAGATGTTTTAGAACTTATAAAAGTGAGTTTTAACAGTATACATAGAACCTAAACTCAATCTAGAAGAAGCAGAGAAGGCCCTCTATACTCAAGCTAAAAGAAGTAGAGAATGAGGTGCATGTAATACTGAGATACCTAATATCAAAACAAGAAAGGAAGAAGCGAAAAACAAAGTATGAACAATTGAAATTTTACATACTAAATGGGTTTTCCCTCTAAATTAAAAGATAGTTTTATTGAAGATGTTTTAGAACTTCTAAAAATGAATTTTTAGAGTATACATAGAACCTAAACTCAAGCTAAAAGAAGCAGAGAAGGCCCTCTATACTCGAGCTAAAAGAAGCATAGAATGAGGTGCATGTAATGCTAAGATAGCTAATATCAAAACAAGAAAGGAAGAAGCACAAAACCAAGTATGAACAATTGAACTATTACATACTAAATGGGTTTTCCCTCTAAATTAAAAGATAGTTTTATTAAAGATGTTTTAGAACTTCTAAAAATGAATTTTAACAGTATACATAGAACCTTAAGATTAACGCCTTCGTTGCATCTTTTAACCCTTCTTTCATAGATTTACAGAGTTTCCTAAAGATGTAGATCAAAAAATTCTATTCTTATTAAAATAACCTAAATAACCTCTTGTAAAGCCACCAAACTAAAGAGTTCCACCAAGACTTTTAGTGTTAAATTAAGGGCACTATATTTCATCCTCATCTCCCAGAATTGCACATGTATCAATGTTCAAACATTCATGCCACACAATATGCATTTTTTTTCAATTAGTGCCTAGATGTATAAGACAATTCATTGTAACACGTTTCTGCAGTTCCATTCAAGTTCCAGACTGTCTTGTGTATTTACTATTAACTGATATATGAGCTAAAATAGGACAATTTTTTTATCCATTATTCAACACAACACACATATCCTGCAAACTTTATTTCATAGAACTGTTCTAATTCAGTAGTTCAACTCCACTATCATTGAGCAAAAATTTCAGACACCAATGAATTAGAAAATGTAATGAAAAAAATAGAAAAAATTGGAAGAATCTCTGAATAAACAACAGCAGGAGACTTACTTCGACCTCTCCTGTAGCATCAAGGATGCCAGAGCACTTGATGCAAAGTTCACTCCATTTTCAATATCACCTCCCATAGTCATATAAGGTGGAGGGCAGGGCAGATTTAGATGTGCAGCTGAAAATTGGAATACTAGAACAATAAGGCATCCAGAAATATTCAAGAGGGTGGCTTCAACGTTGATTAATTTTGATCCCAACAAAATAGAACTCAGAAACTCACCAACAAAATATGTAAAGACAGGACCGTTGGAAAACCTTCCACCTAATGTTCCTGATGGATAATTCCATATGAAGGTGAAGTAGCTTTGACTAACGTAGACATGTTATTGTTATTTCCTGTGTCCAGAAGAGAGTCTCCAAATACAAACAGTGCAGGAACTGTACTTTCGACCAGCTACACTATACCCAAAACCATACTCATTGCAGCCTAGCCTAAAATGTAAAATCTCCAACCCACTTTCATTTGCTACTGCAATATCGACTACACAAAAGCTAGAATAATACAATGACTAACCTTATTCAATGGCTATTACTGCTTTCCATGTTCTATTGCACTTGGAATCTAACTTTATATAAAGATAGGAAACCATGAGGGCCAACGAAGCATTTAAGGCTTACTAACCCATTCGATATTGTCAAAAAGCATACATCTACTCTAAACTGTAATATTTAATGAAGGAAACGACACATGCATGAATCGTTCACTCACGGACTTCATGTTTATAGTTTGATATCTTCCCCTTCTAAATTCACCTAATCTGTTAATTGTTTATTATTATTATAAATAAATAGACTATTTTTTTCAATTCTATTTATCCCAAGCATTAATACAGACCTTGAAATTTGTCCAAATCCAACCTTAATACAAGGTTGGTCTGACTAGAATTTTAGATATAATCTTCCAGGCAACAGTTACATTGTTTCGTCGAGAATCGTTACACTGTCCCATCTAGAATCAATGGATGAAAATTATGCAGTTACAATAACTGCATGGGAGAAACACCCCATTTATTATCAGTGAGAATTGTAGTTTTGGTTTATTATACAATTTGAATTTCTACTTACAAGTTAAATGCAAAATGATTTAGATTGTTGAAATGGTTAATTAAACATTTGAAATCATTTTCAGGAATTCCTCCTCCGCCGAATTTTGTAGGTACAGGGCGATTTGGTTAGCTAATATACTTCTCAATAATAATTAGTATAACAGAACTGTCATTTAATTCATCTGTACAGAATTAATGAGGAAATGATGGCCAGGGTTTAAAAAATACTCATCTAATTAGGGGATTATTTAGTTTTTGTTGTTTTGTTGTTTGATATGTGATTTTAAGTATAGAAATGAAATCATCTCACACAAAAAAAAGACTGTACGGATTTGCTGAGCATGCCAATCTGCTGAAGGAGAATCACCTGTGTGGCAATAGGTAAAGAAACTAACAAGGGGCAGAATTCAAGTTGGAGTACCTAAGGTTGGGTGGTGAATTAGTACTGAAGCCTTAAGCTAATTTATAATACTGCTTTGCACTTCAATGTTTACTGAAAGAAAATCATTTTCATTGTATTGGATCCATTGAATTATTGTCTGAGTGTGCTGGGCAATCTATGATTTCATTTCCATGCATGCACTTCAGCATAACAGTTTAAAGAAAGATTAGGGCATAGTGATAGATTAGGGCACAGTCTCTCAATTCCAGCTAGATCTCTGTTTATCCCTACTTCCCATGTGAAGCGCTTCAAATAATTTGTGGTCCTTTGGCCCAAATGGGGGACGTATTATTTGGGGAATGTAGTGATAGTGCCCAAACTAGAACTAAAAAACATACTCTCAATATGGAAAACATAGTGCCTTCTTAGACTGAAAAGTGCCTCTAAATTAGGCATTCCTTAGATAGTGCATGCATATGCCTCTGTCACAGGCACCTGTGACTTCTGCTGTGCCTCATGGAGGCTTTGTCTACTGCTACACCCTCATCCATAGAACTTCGTGCAGCACAGAAAAAAAAGACTTTACATATTTGCTGAGCATGCCAATCTGTTGAAGGGGAATCACCTATGTGGCAATAGGTAAAGAAACTAACAAGGGGCAGAATTCAAGTTGGAGTACCTAAGGTTTGGTGGTGAATTAGTACTAAATCCTTAAGATAATTTATAATAGTTCTTTTCACTTCAATGTTTACTGAAAGAAAATAATTTTCATTGTATTGGATCCATTTAATTATTGTCTGAGTGTGCTGGGCAGTACCCTTGAAATGCTAGAGGTACACACACAAACAGTCAACTTTTTTTTCCACAAGTGAAAAAGCAGCTATTTGTTATTCATTAAGAATCAAAATAGCTATGAGCATACAAAGATGGGCTGTCATCACAGAAAGACAAATCTGTGTCCAAAAACAGGAAATGTGTTACCATAACAGTATAAATAGTCTATACCTAATCTCTGGTCAGAGCATATAAAAAACCAATGATGAGTATAGATCCAGAACCTCCAGATACTTCAAATCACATAAACTAGAAGCAGTTTGTAGCATCTATTTTTCTGTAACCAGTTCATAAGCCAATGATGCAAAGTGATTCCAGCCCAATTGTCTTCAATGTTGAGTCCATCACACACAAGTGTACAAGATCTATTGAGTTTGCTCACTAGATTGATTAACACATAACACACAAGTCTTGTCTAAGTTGATCTCCATACCCGAAGCCCTGCAAAATAGCTCGAAGATTTCTGATATGACCCTCCATTCAGTAACAATGCCATTGCCAAAAAGGATGACAAACACCAGACTTTGTTTCCAAGAAATAATAATACTACAATAGATGTTATGCCTAGACCCTAGTAATTAGATGAGTATACTAACATGATATATTGTAGACTCTAGGAATTCATTTTGATATTTTTGAATTTAATTCAAGATTAGATAGATGAAAAGAGTTGAAAGTAAGATTGACTTACTGTCTTCATAATTGAATGCAGAAAATTGAAGATGAGTCAACGACCAGCTTTGTCAACAAATGAATACCATGCACATGATGAGAGAATAGCCAATGAGAATATGTTGGAGAAATATGCATGTCCTTGTAATAATTGTCTCGGAGGGAATATGAGAAAGAGACAAGTGATTTTTGCACATATGCTGAGATTCGGTCATAGCGGTATAAGCCCTTTCCCTCAAAATAGTTATCCAAATAGGATACCATTGCAAGTCACGAGAGATGTAGAGGCACCAAACATAGACGAAGACGCAACAAATGCAAATGAACATGCAATGTTAGATGAAGTCATTGAAGTTGATAGAATGATGAATGAGGGTTTCAAGGATGATTGGCAGAAATTGTTGGAGGATGCTTCAAAACATGTGTATGGTACTTGCAAGTTAAGTCATTTGTCAACAATCATTCTAAGTCTTAATTTGCAAATAGTGCATGGTTGGACAAATGCGAGTGTTGATGAGTTATTGGCATTGTTACATCGGTTATTACCACCTGACTCCACATTGCCCAAAAACCAGAGTGCATGTAAAGCACAAATGAAAAAGGTAGGGTTAGGGTATGAGAAGATCCACACATGTGTGAATGGTTGTGTATTATTTCACAAAAGTCATGCAAGTGATACTGAATGTCCGAAATGTAAAGAACTGAGGTATAGATGAGGGTTGAAATCAAATTCAACACCTAGAAAGATTCTTCGCCACTTTCCAGTAATCCCATGGTTACTTCAAATGTATAGTTGTCGAGACATTGCTGAGCTTATGCAATGGCATGCCCAAAATAAGAGCACCGATGGAAAACAACGGTCTGTGGTTGATTCTAATATGTGGATGGAATTTTACAACAAATGGCCTGATTTTTCCCAAGAGCCTCGTAATATAAGGTTGGGTTTAGCTTTAGATGAGGTGAATGATTCGATCATGTACATTGTAGACCTACATGGTTAGTAAATGATTAGGCAGTTCCCTGGAGTTTTGTGCTATTGTAGAGGCTAGATGCTTGAATAGCTAAAGGACAAAAAAACCAAATATGCCGTGCATTCATGTAGCTCTGATAAACTTCCCTTGATTATTGAAATTATGTTTGAACTGTTTTATTGATCTACCTTTTGCTTCGTGGACAAAATTCATGAAAATATATTCACTTTTATGTAGTAGAAAGGCCCACTAGTAGGCATATCATCTTACTTAGTGTGCTTGCTAAGCAAAAAATTGTCATTCCAGAATCCAAGCTGTTGTGAGAATTCAACTTGAACTCTCGTAGTGTTTATAACTGTAAAATCTAAAACCAAAGCACCAATGCACGAGTTAGCTAACAGATATTGGGATGATTATTTGCATTTGTGTCCCATCTCTTAGTTATACTACTAAAACAGTTTTCAAGAGGGGAGAATATTGTAGGGTTGTCTTTTAATCACAACTCAGAACAATCATGAGAGTTGATTCCTCCAAATGACCAGTATATATAAGGATAATCAAAGTCAGATAGACAATTGGATCTATGAGTTTTGCAAATTTTCAAATATTATGCTTAATGTCATAATTGGTAACACATCAGCATTACTTCCATAAGGACAAATCTATCCTAATTCATGCACTAGGTAATTGTGTAGTCTTGGTTTATTTTGTTTGTAGGAAAATACAGCAAAACACACACACACCTTGACACAGAAAAATCCTATTGTATAGTGTTTGACAAAGGGAAATCCCATTTTATATGGTTGAACACATATATCATCAAAAAACATCCATTTCCTACAACTGCCTTTGTTTGCTTGGTCTAGACAAACAATGAGGGGAAGCAAGATTGGTGAGGTTTGAACCTGGTACATGACTATGACAAGCACTCTGCTTTACTGCCAGACCATTGTCTGTAGACTATGGAGTTGCATTTATTAGTTCTAATGGCTTGTTAAAGTGGAATATGTAGAGTTTTTGAGTCTTGACAAGAGCTAGGAAGAAGCCATAATCACGTTGATACTTATAAATAGTTACAGTGGCGACAATTACTTCACCCTAACTCTAACAGTACCTAGCTTGTAGAGGGTTAAATTAATCTTCAAAAAAGACTGTAATGGCATAACCAAGTTAGTGTCCACCTATGCAACTGCCACTGTGATGGAGCTATGTCACGCTAGCCATGCAGAAAAGGGAAAGACAAAAATCTTTCATGGATGTACCCTATAAAAAGTGGGATAATCAAATCCAAAGTGAAACATAAACTGTGGGGTCACTGGGTTTTAGTTGTTAGGATACTATATTCTTATAGTATATATCATTGTAGGGAAATATAAATCTCTCCATGTCATGTTGGTTCAATTCCATGCCATCATGTCAATTGCAATGGGTGTAGGCCTCACAACATACCATTTAAAGGGTACTAATATTGTACCAAGCAATTGTGTTGTACTAAAGGCAAAATAGACTCACATTGTACCTGCTTATTTGTTGCTTAATACATACTGAGTTGCCATGGTCTATGTGTCAAAGAAACTTTATACAGAACAATTTTACTTGTGTCCATCATTTGGATGTTTCACAAAATTTTATCCTTTGAATCACCCATCCATAGAAAAATTGAAATTACAACAAACCAGTGCAATCTTTCCTCCCAGGCTCCCACCTGTTGTCATCTTTACCTCCTTTCACAATTGGATTTTACTAGTAGTTTGTAAAGTAAGTGAACATTCCTCCTTTGACAGGGACACCATAAAAGCATGGGTATGAAGGGCCTTTGACAAAACTACAATCCATACTATAGAGCTACCTTGTTGCTTAGGTCTAGAACTGTTGGTTCTAGTGCCCAGGAATTGTTGCTTCTGGTGAAGCTACTATATTTTAGCTAATCTTCAAGCGAAATTGTAGAACATGGCAGAAATTGAAATTTAGATTTCCTTTCTCATATCAGAAAGAAAAAATAAAGGAATAACGTGTTACAAATCATCATTTAAATATATAGCTCGATAAAGAAACTAAGTATTGACAACTCATCTAAGGTCCACGCGTAAGCATGCCTCAGGATTTCCATTTCCTGAAATTTTATGAAAATAATCTGGGATTCCCCAAAACAGAAAATTCTTTGAATTTCTATGTTCTAGTATTCATCTTAATAATCGTTTGGCTAGTATTATTGAAATATTCCTCTTTAAAAGCTACAGGACATAGTCCTAAGATGTACGATGTGTATTTTTCAATTCCATGTTTGATTACAGCAAGCAAAGATGCATAATTGTAGTGATAGTTTTACTTCTCTATGTTTTTGTTGCAAACGTTTGATTCTTTAGGCGGGGGGTAATGGCTCAATGTGATTCTTTCATTCACACATATGTTTATATAACTTTGTAGGTAGTATGTTTCATTCTTGAATGTGGAAATCCTATTCTGCATTGATAATTATTCCAGGGCTTCTTGGGTGAAAGGTGTACATACTGTCATAAGCGTAGGAAAATTCTCATCATACATATAATTTGTTGTAGCCTGCAGGTTATACCTCCTGGAATGGACTTCAGCAATGTTATAGTGCAAGATGAAAACACAGATAATGATTCTACTCAATTGCCTGAGTCTCCTTTATGGGGTGAGGTAAGCGGCAGGGCAAGGTTTAATTACTCTCCACCATTTAAGATTTCATATACTTGAAAATTTATAGTCGTCACACTGCATAATAGCATTTTTTTGTTTTTTAGATCCCACAGTTTTTGAACAATCCTTCAAAACCCATTATTTTGTCTCTTGCTCGACCTGATCCCAAGAAGAACATGGCCACTCTAGTCAAGGCTTTTGGTGAATGTGCCAAGTTGAGGAAGCTGGCAAACTTGGTATTTCTTCTTTTAATTTCTAAATTTAGCTTTTTCTTTAGAGGTATGTTTTTCTAAATTTTGAGTTTTTTTTCTTTTTTCCAAGTCTTAAATGAGTCTTTCCTGAGTCGTCGACTCTATCTTTGCCAATTTCAAGTCTGACAACATTGATGATGATACCCTGGTTGTTGATGATTTGGTATAGCATTGGCGAGAAACAACATTATGGTTGTTTTTGGGCAGTTTTGAGAATATTTTCACCCTTAGAACAACAGTGATCAGACCATTTCTCATATCTAGGCATGTATTAAGCAGTTCTGGGCAACAAGACAGCCCTTAATCTCAACTTCTGTGTAGATTTGATGTATATTGCAGCCTCCAAAGAGCAAGATGAGGCATGTTGGGCTCATTCTGGGCTGATCTTAGCATATTGCAGACATATTCTAACCTTTAAGGAGTAGTAAATTTTCTTCAATCTCAAGTATGGGAACATTCTTTGACAGCCTGGGCATGCTAGACCTGTCCCTATGCATTCCAATAGCAGTCAACAGTCATAAAGCCTTGTTTTTTTCAAATTTGGGCAGTTTTGAGTAGGTTCTGGGTATGCATATGAGTGAAACCAGTAGCAAATCATGGTGATTATCAATTCTGGGAACATTGTAGACAAGCACAATGGTGAGGAAACAAGTCTGAGAAGTCTTTTGAGGGAGATCATCAATAAAAGGGATTTGAATAACCATGAAACTCAGTTCTGAGTGTAAACAGCAGCATCCAAACAACAATGAAGGAACAATTTGAGAAAATCCTGTGGTGGAAACAACAGTAACTAACCTGTGATGTAATGTTGGATATCCTCCTGACAACTTGTAATAGGTTGGCATAATTGAAGACCTGTTTATCAACAAACCTGGGTGAATAATGTGGGAAATATGGTGCACTGGAGAGAAAACAAGTTCCCAACCTTCATAAATTATATGGTATAGAAGAGGTAGAACCACCCCTTGCCTCACAGCCACAGTATCCTAAAGCAACAAACTATTGGATACCTTTTCTAGCCCTGGGTGAAGGTGCTCTCTGTTAAATAAATGTAATTCCAGAAGATATTCTATTTTGTAACACAGAATAAATGTAACTGCAAATCCCTCTGCCTTACAGTCATAACAACATTTATTTCTAGGCTCAGATTTTAGTGCAAATGTCTCGAGTCAGTGTGATTTGGTTCATGTACAGTGGACTGAGGTTTTTCAGAAATTTGTGTTGGTGAAATGGATACTGGCCATTTTTGTTCAATTTTAAGTCTTTATTTTTTCTGTTTGATGTGTTATTTCCTTAAAACGACTTATCAAAGTATTTCCTCTAATATTTCAAGGTACTTTGGTGGAGCCTTTGATGTAGAGTCATTGGTATAGAATTTTTTACATCAGCTTGTAGGAAACTTTGCCATCATTGTAAATGTATATGACACAACCAAAAAATATTTTCTTGTCCTGATGTATGGTATGGGCTCTAATAGACACCACATAAGCAAATTGGATTTTGGAGATCCTGATAGAAAGCATGAACTGCATTGCTAGTATGTCTTGTGAATTTTGAATAGTCAGTGGTGTGTAAGGAGTTTTATCGGATGGCATTTCTTGTGAATTTTTGCATGATCTGTGTGTGAGGAAGTCATATTGTCCCTGGATTTGAGTTCCTTCAAATCATTTTTATGGGGTTGGATTTTGAATCCTTCTTTGAATATTGAATTTGGCACAAGGGATCTACTTGGTTTAATTTCAATGTACTATCATATTGTTGCCTTTTGACAAGGAAAAATACCAAGTCCTTGTTGATTTTGACAAGGAAAAATACTAGGTTCTGTCTGTAGTTTGTAGATTGCTTAGACCATCTCTTGCCTGATTCAAGTAACCATAATAAATTAGAGTTGTTGTAAACATATTATGGAGATAAATGCACTATATTTGATTGGTAGTTATGCCCTTACTTTGCTATAAAGTGGAATAAGAGAGTGCATCTCCTACATTGTTAATAATTCCAGCTATATGAAGAGAACTAAAATTTTGTTTTTCTAATTAGTTAAAGGTTCTCTTTGACCTAAACTGCATACAAAAAAGGAAACCAAATACATATCTGGGTAGAAAGAACATTGATGACAATTTCATCTATATGAAGACAAATTCTGCAGGGCTTGAGATCCTCACTAGGATCAGGTATTGATTATTTTAACTGAAAGATGTATGTTGAATATTGTTTTTTAATCAAGGGGAATTTTACAAGTAGGAAGGCACTGTACTAAGCCTATATGCATGTATGGAACCGTGCCTTTGGTATCCCCTAATCATGTTTCAAAACAAATATCATACCATAAATATTTTAGATTCACTTTACATTAGCTGGCATCTTGTTTTTGAAAGTACATTTATTTTGCTGATTCCAAAGGTGAGGTATGCATAATACATTTGCAATTTCTTACAGTACTTAAACATAATGAAGCTCTTATGTTTATTTATTTGAAAGATGATTAAAATCAGAATCATATTATTTATTTGAACCTCTTATGTTTATTTCATCAGGTCCATCCAGCATATGTGAACATCATAATCCTGATGATACTTTTGTCACCAGCTGCCAGCATCATATATGTAGGGTCTGCTTAAAGTCTAATGTGGCATCTATAATTGAGAACTCAATGGAGATGTCAAAACCCCCATATGTTTATCTCAGAGTACAATTGCAATGCCCAAGGTAATGTATAAGCATCTTACAAGGCATTTGTGGAAAATTTTGACTGGTTGTGTTGTTTTGACCTTAAACATGGCAGTTGGAGTTTAGGAAATCGAAATGCATCTAGACAGGATTATGTTGGGGCCTGGAAATTCGCAGGCAACAAAAGTAAGGGATTCTCCCCAATCAACATTCCCAACTATCCCGTTGACTATTTGGTGTAGGGAATCCGTCCGGTTTTACGGTCCAGCTACCGTAGGTCAAAGTAACAACAAGGGTCTACCGGTTGCGGCCCGGTCCACCGGAATTTGTATTTTGTCTTAAATATGAAATGCAAGTATCTAAATAATTATGTAGGATGGTGAAAGATGCAAAGAGCATTCACAATGTGATGCGCAGGTTCTTACCTCTCGTCTTAGGCTCGCCATGCATCTGAGTCGCACATGCAGGAATGAGATAAAATGACTACCTATCTATATGCCTACTTATTTATCTCTATCTACCTATCCCCGGGGAGCCAAATTATATTTAATAAATATGAGCAATGCGGATGTGCATACATGATAAAAGCAATTACAGATAGCTGACATTTACTTTTACAGGCATGAACAATGAGAGATATTTCCACAACTAGCTAACCAATTGTTTCGTAATAAGCATGCATTACTCATGGTGGTTATTTCATAAAATAAATCAGAAATCATTTAAACAAGACATAGGTCATAAGTTAGAATGATCTCACGATTCACAGATACAATGCTGAAAAACAATGTAGTTCATCTTTCGACTATCCATGGCAAAACATTTGAAATCCCACCGATCTTCTTTCAACAGGCAAACTGTAATTTTTATTGCAAAAGGAAATAGTTCTTCTTACAACAACCTTCCAGTCTTACTGGGGAAAAAAGCCCCTTTTGCTTCTACACTTCCTACTTTTATACAAAAGGTCAAAATGGTTGGGTTGCCCAAAGTGACCTTTGGGCTTCCCAACCTTTTGCTTTCCCAACGCTTCATTTCTCAAAACTTTTACAAAAATATTACATTAATAAAAGTTGACCGGTCCTCTATGAGGAGGATCCTGCTTGGTTTTCAAAGAATTTTTTCCACGCTGCTGCTTCAGCAGCAAGGCCTTCAAAAGCGCATGGATCTAGGAACTGGATGTTAATTTCAAACTTGTCAACTTGGTTCCTGATGGCCTCGATCCTTGCTGGGCTCAACCGAAGCTAGTCTTCTAGAACTTGTATGCTAATGGCTGCGTGGCCCACTTCGTTCTTCAGTACCATGGCATCAATGGATTGAATCTACTGCGTCCTGGCCTCTGTATCTTGATGCTATTTCTGCAATATGTCCACAAAGGTCTCATGATCTAGGAGCTCTTCAAACCTAAGCTCAGCCTCTATCTGGAAGCGGTTGTATGCATTAAGGAACCTTTTAAAATATTCTGAGCATGCTACTTGTGTCCTTCGGATAGCCTTCTTAAAGTCTTCAGCAGTGCTGATGGCAAACTCTACTAGGCTATGATCTCTCCTGAGGGTTTGATGATCTTTTGCTGGTAGTTCTCCTGGAATCTCGACATCATCTTCTATTCTTGCTATTCTAGAGTTCAAGACCTCAAGAACCTCTTGGGACCTATCTACAAAATAGGAAGAAGTTTCTATGATCTCCTCTAACCTGCTGTCCATCTGAAGAACTTTGCATCTTTCTTCTTCCAAAGCAGTCTGCAGCTGCATCATTTTATCCTTTTGTGCTAGGATATACTCTTTAAATGGCTGCAAATCGACTCGCTATTCCTTTGTTGTCTCCAATTCAGCAGTAAGAGAAGCCAGCTGCTCTTTCAGTTCTTTGGTGTATTCAGTATTGGACTCATAGATGATAGTCTACTGTGCCTCTAGGTCCTCCACCTTTGCCCTCAATTGTTCCTTGTCATTCTTCAGATCTTGAACTTCCTGTTGCGCCTTTTCTAGAGCCTCTTGTGATGTTCCCTTGGCTTGGATCTCCACCTGAAGGACATGGATTTCACCCTTTGTGGATTTCATTTCCCTTAGCACGTGTTCATACTTCCTCTTAAGTCTGCTACCCTCTCCTCTGTCTTGTCTCAGTGTATCTTTTAGCTGAGCAGTGGTCTTCTTAGCTGATTCTAATTCAATCATCACCTTGTTCATGTTATCAGCGGAGGCATCAATTAGTGCAACCCCAGCTCTTATCGTGAGCATAGGATCTTTGTCTGTCCCTAGCATGACTGTTGTATCTGTGACCATTTTCCTTGATAGATCTTTCGCCTCCACCTTCTTTTCCATCCTCCTCATTATTCTTTTAGTGGTCCTGTCATAATATACAGTACTGAAATCAGGGACTTCTTCCCCCTTCTTCTGGACGAAAGGCACTAGTTGGAGCATAGGGGTTACAGGAGCGCTAGCAGTAGGTACTTGAAGGATTTGCACCTCAGGGTTTTCCTCTTCCTGACTCTGCCCTATTGGTGTTTCAGAGGCTGATTGTTGTGTTAACTTTGTCTTTTCAGCCTCCTGCCCTTGGAGCTCTTCATTTAGTTTTCTCTGTGCTTCTTCGGCTGCTTGCCTGGCTGCCTCTTCTATTTCTCTGGCTGTTGCTTTTGCTAGTTCAGCTGCTTCCTGGGCAGCTTTCCTTTTCTCTTCTTCTCCCTTCTGCAGCCACTCTGCAGCCTCATTTTCTAGCCTCTGAGCTTCCTCCCGTATCCTTTTGTCTCCTTCTTCAGCTCTGGCTTGTTCAGCTTTGGCCTGCTCTGCCCCTTTTCCACCTTTGGTGGGGTTCTTTGGTTTGAATCTTCTGCTGAGAGCCATCATGTTTGGGGCATTCCTGAAGACGGATTCTTCCTTATCATAATGATGGGTATATTCAAAGAACACTTTATGCTTCTTGCAGTGCTCAGCCACTTTACCATGAGTGTCATTGCACCGGAAAGGCATCTCCCCAAAGTGGAACTTCCCTATTTCCTCTATGAATTTGGCAGCTTGTTTCACATTGGTGAATCTACAGCTACCTAACTTGAAAGGTAAAGGGGGATATGCAGCCTTCTTATGCTGGAACAGGAAATAACCAACTCCGTCAATGAACACTTGTCTGACCGCCTCTTTATGGATTATATAATCCGTTGCATACTTTGGAAGCAGATAAGGTGTCTTCGAGCCTCCATACATTCTAAGATACATACCATTGTCTGTCAAGAAATAATCTCCATACTCCTCTATTACCTGCATAGCATCTTCCGACATGCAGTCACATTCCTTCCGGAAGATAAGCTTGTATAGTGGCATAATGAAATGCTCACATACTTCTTTGTAATAATTGTGGTACTGATGAGCCCACAGTGGTTTGTAATCTGCATATACAGGCATTCTTTCTTTATCCCAGGCACACTTGAGGCTGGGGAAAGGTTGGTTGCATAGTATGCAGTCTATCAAAATGGAACTCATATACAATTCAGAATTCTTTCGGGCTTCTCCTCCTCCCAAGGCTACAGCTACGCAAGAAGAGAGACTACTTGATACGAGGCTAGCCCAGTTGAAGATTGTTCCTTGGGTTGCCACATGGAACATAATGGGGACCCATTCAAATTTGAAGAGTCTGCCACTGGCTCTACCAAAGATCTTGTTTAGCATCAAAGCTACAAATCTGTAAGGAGCTCTTAAGCTCGTTGTATCATAATCCTCGGTTGCTCTGTGTCGATAGAGATTTCCTAGCAAGAGCATTCTCTTCAGGGTTTCCACTAAATCCATCCTGAGGTTATCCAACCAATCATTTGACAGGAAGATTTGAGGCTCTGGCAGGTGGTAATCCAGCGCCACATATCCTGGGCTAAATGCAGCATAGCCCTGACCTTCGACGTTTCCTATAAGCATTGTGTTGCTGTTTGTGTGGGGCATAATCCATCTCATAACATCAGAGCATGGGAACAGCTCTGGTCTGGTAGCCACCTTCATAATGGTGGATTTCTCTATGTTGGCATAAATGGGCTCCTCTTCGAGACCCATGTCTGGGACTTCCCTGCGGGAAATCAATCTGTATATCTCATCCCATTTATACTCAGGTTCAACACCTGAGACACATTGGGTGTCCTCATATATATATTCTGTCTGTGTGACGACCTCTATTGCTGATTGTTCTTCGACCATAGGGGCCTTCTTTTTCTGCCTTTTGGACATTGTAAGTTTTTCCTGCCATGTATAACATTATGACATTAAGAAATTCGAATTTGTGAACATTGTGCAGCAGTTTATTCATTCTCAAGTGTATTATGACTTGTAATGAAATTAAGACATAAGCCCTTCAGGATGAAGAATTGAGCTAGTATGCAATACTGTGCAATGTGCTATTATCCTATGTCTAGTATGATAATAATCTGTGCAACAAACGCATGCATTGCACAGCTCTATAATGCCTTGAGACTAGGGTGCAATATTTCACGACTTGATTTATGTGAAGCATACATAGTTCTTAACAATCTACCACTGTTGCATAATATCAAGCTTATCAACGATGTTTGAGACAGCATTAAATCTACACCATTATGTGACATGCCATTTTCCCAAGATAGCAATACATTGAAGCAAAATATGCACATCATATGCAGAGTGCCATTTAAAGTGAAAGAAGGCCTAGAAACCAATGCATGTATGCACAACCCAAGCATGCCCTGATTATCAGAACTACTAGCATCAACAAACTCAGTCCTGGGAAATATAATGAGCAATGTCCTTCTGTATGATACTAAAACTTGATCAATCATCATTGGTCTATCATTAAATCTACATTATTTCACAGTACGCCACTTCTCTCATGAAAATAACTCATAAAGCACAAGTATGAATCTTAAATGCAAGGTGCAAATGTAACTGTCCACAATTCAAATATTTCGACGACATGGCTTTATCAAGGATAAAGACTGCAATAGCCTATGCGGCTCGCGGAAAAGTAGTTACATCGGTGCGGCTAGATACTGCGGGCATCAACAACAATTTTTTGCACACGATGCTCCCACCAATGCCAACATCCATGCTACCTCCAAATCGTAAACAATATAGCGGCACAGCCCTAGGGTTTCAGACAACCAAAAAATGACGGACTGCGCGGGATGGTGTGGGCAGAGGTTGGGGCTCGAAACTTGGTAAACGGGAAAAATCAACATCGGAGGAAACATTCGATCACAAGAAAACCACCGTAAAACCTCTCCATGGGACTCATTATTACAAAGGGAAAAACCAGGTGCAGGCGGCATAACGGCCGCCTGCACCGCGCCTTCATCCACTGTGCGTGGGGCGAACCAAAACGGCCGAGGTCAAAAGATACTACGCGGGCTCTATAAAGAAAAAACGACTCCCCCCCCTCTAACCGCAAACTGCTATCCCAACCGGCAATTTTCAAAATGTAGGTGCACCATGCAAGGGGAAACAACTATGGCAACCCTAGCCGCAGGTGAAAACTCCGCGTGCGAGCGAAAAAGGGACTACAGGGACATAATCCTAGCAATACCCCAACCGTAGCAAAAATCACCCAATCAAAACCTTGAAAAGCACGAGGCAGGGTGGTAAAGATCCTACCTGGCAGTGACGCGCAGCTGATGAGGCGACAATGGTTGAGCTTCCAACCGACACCTGGACGTGGGTACAAGCACGGAGCTCCACAAGGTTTGCAGGGTCGACAGCGCAGTGAGGATAACGACAGCTCGGGCACAAAACAACAATAAAAAATCCAAAACCCCTGCCCCCGTATATATAAAGAGTCGCAGGAGTAACGAGTCGTATCGGGCGAGGAACGAAAGTGAAATGGGCGGCGAGAATCCCAGAACTTCCACAACGGCGGATAGTTCCCAGCATCAATTCACCCACAATGGAGAATAGAGCATGTAAACAAAAGATCGGGCATCGGTGGGGACCTATATCGGAAGCCAAGAGCCCGAACTCCTCCGCAACGGCGGGCATGCATAACAAACAACATGCGTAACTCACATCGGCCACCTGGAGACTCTACATCGGAAAACCAAAACTCAGACCCGCCCGCAATGGCGGAGGGAACAGAAGGTAAAGAGCTCCGATACATATGGATCGGTGAGGAAACGAAACCTTAGAACCCCCAAATAGTCCGCAATGTCGGAGACCAAACGATAACCCGTCCGCAATGGCGGCCAAAGAGACGCTCACCCTCTTCCGACTCATAACAAAAGTCCACCTGCAACAGTGAAGAATCATCAACCACTCGCAACAGTGAAATACAAATCAGGAAACCTCCGCAATGGCGGGAAGAACAAATGACTCAACTCCCGATGTAAAATGACTTCACAGATATGCAAAAAGCAACGATGAGCTTGATAATGGAAGGGATCATTTTAAAGCATTAAAGGAGCAAAACAGATCGATTAATATCAATTCAAAGTGCTGTAAAACATTCCAAAAATCCATAGACCAAAAGTCACCAGACTGAAAACAGGAAGAAAACCAACTTATTCAAAGTAAAGGAGGGTCCTAAAATTTTTAGAATTTTGGGAAATTGTTGCAGGTGCAACAGATTACACATTTAAGTTTTTTCACACCAAATTTTGAAAAAGATCAACTTATGTTATCATATTTCTTGGACCTTTTTGTATTGATATGTGTATTTTTCATGCCAAGTAAACTAACTAATTAATACTCCTCAAAAAAGGAATTTTCACTACAAATTTACCTTCAAAACTACATTATTAATTTCTGTCGCGAATTTGTCTTACATCAGTTATATGAGGACAATATTTTGCCACAATTGTCTTCTATCTCACACTTTTTGGAGGAAAAACATCAACTGTCTCACAATTGTCTTAGGAAAAATGATTCTAGAATATTTGAGTGGGCATTGAGGTGCCTGAGGAAAGTTCTCAAAGACTTGCATTAGACAATGATATTGCCAAAATACGTGAAGTAGATTCAACTACCATTAACATGACAAATGCTACTGAAAAGTGCTTGGTTGTCCTCTTCAACAAATACTAAGCATCTTCTCTTTTCTTACCAGTTAATTATTCTCTCCTATATTTCTTTGATATGACAGTAATTTTCTTAGATATGTTAAGCTCTTGTATTCCCCATATATTTTGTACTTGTTAACTCTGTTTTTTCTCAGGAAAAGGGAGAAAATTTCTTAACTTTTATAATTGAGAAAATATATTTATATTTCTTACTATGTGGTAGGTGTGGACTGGAGCTCAGTAAAACAAATTTAGTTGAGCTGCTTGATGTTGATACTATGCAAAACTATGAGAATTCACTGTGGATTGCTTACAAAAATATTTACGGTTCAATGGTGAGGTCGGATATGATCAATTGTATCAGGTGTCAGTAGAAGAAGGCAATATTATCTATGAGGATGTCTTCCAGCAAAGGAAAAGGTATGCTGCTTTTATGTTTTAACAGTGGGGAAATAAATCATGATTTCAAGCTTGCAAACTGGAAATTTAAATCTAGAGGATTATCTCCTTTTTTATGAATATAGATAGCAAGGGAAGACGAATCAGTTGTTCTTTTATGGTCCTCTTCATCCAGAACTACCACAGATGTACATAGATAATTGAATTATTGTCCTCTATTTTCTTTTCTTTCATCAGTTTCCATACTGAATAGAGGTTTTACGGGGAAGGAAAAGACTGATGATGCTGTAAATCAATTGGAGAGTCTAATAAGGGATGGAAATGTGCATTCTCCAGTCTTTTGTGTATGTACAGAATGTGACTTTTCTTGGTGTGTTGCATGTGGGTTGTCCAATTCCCAGTCTGAAAGAAAAGGAAGGAGAGGTACTCATATTCGTAGGGAAGCAGAAAAATACAGAATCTATGGGATAATGGCAGATCTTGAATCAATTCATACTGAGTACACCAAAGGAACTGTTAACTCTAACAAGTATGCAACAGGAAATGTGAACTCTAACGAGTATGCAGCAAGAAATGTCGACTCTAAAGAGTATGCAACAGTAAATGTAGACTCTAATGAGTATACAACAGTAAATGCCAACTCTAATGAGTACAAAATTGGAAATGTCAACTTTCATGAGTGTGCTACAGAAATTGGTAACTCTGATGACTATCCCACAGAAATTGTTAACTCTGGCTACACCACAATAGCTGTTAGCTCTATTGAGTATACCCCAGTAACTGTTAACTCTAACAGAAACCTTAGCATTGCACCTCATGATTTTGATCATGACTGGACAACTACAGTATCAATGGGTGGCTATTGGTCCCCTTTTGATAGAACAAATCATGGGAAGAAAACTGTGTGAAGTGCTGGTACTGGATTTGAACAGTCTCATGGCTCTCATCCTTTCTTAGGTTTATCAGCCTATGTTCTTCTGAGTCAGGAAAATATTCTTAATATAGTTTTAGATTACTTTATGATCAATGATTCCATGTTAGACATATGTGCAAGGAACAAGATCTATCATCAGCTGGTATCCCTATTGACAGCTATGAAACAGTATCTGGATCTCCTTTCAATATTGATGGGATCCTGCCTGGAAAGTGATAGAAGTGATAGTTCCAATCATAAAATTGGAAGTGATGGTTCTTTAATTGGTAAAATGAAGAACATATATGATCAATCCAAAATTATCATGAGAAAATTCCCAGGAGGAATTGATGACAAAAATGTAGAAGTTGATGCTGGCATTGCAAAATGTCTCTTGGAATGCTACGAGGGATTGGCAGAAGTAGCTCAGAACCAAACATATACCATACCATGGATAATATCTATTTCAGATGCGGAAGATACTAAAATGACAGAGTGCAGTGAATCTAATTCAGATCATTCAACATCTGTTTCAGTGGAGGAAAGCCCCAATGATGAAACTTGTTCAAATCAACATAAGAAGGCTTTGATGTATAAAAACAATTTGAATCCACTCCAATTCCTGGATTGTTCCTTAATTGCGGCGGGTTTTCCACGTCACAGTTATAGTAACAACTTCACTGGGTCAGGAGCAAATCATCAGAGCATTGATAATACAGGTGAGCACAATAAAAAAAGGATGATATATATTACTATACACCTTTGAAATTCACACTTGATTTAATACTTCATTTTTGGAAATTGTTTTGGTCACCTTGATAATTTTATTTCCTTGATATCTACAAGAGAATCATGTTATTTTAAGCATTTGATGAGTTTTGGAACCATTCTAGAACATAACTACTGTATAGTCAACAAATATGAATCATTTGGGCATATTGATTTAAAACTGGGAATCACTGACAGTGTAAATTCTCATTCCTTTTGGCAAGCACTATAGATCAATATTTGGAAACTCGGAGATCTAGCTGCCTCCATTGAGGATGGTACAAGAAGTAGCAGTGAAGTCTGAAGAATTGATTTCTCCCTTCAATTGTCCAATTTTTGGTTCTACATTTATAAAATTATTCTTACAGTTTCCAGAATCCATAGCATTTACTTTTTTATTGATAATAACACCTTTATTGGTTTTATGTCCACTCTATCCACTTGCAATATGTCTGTCTTATTTGAGCAAGGAAACTTTTTGTGACTTAACATCATAGTAGTTTAATATACTCAAGTCATGATTCTCTCTAGTTCTGCAGAGAGAAGGATGCACAAATTTTAGATGCTCCACTTGGTCTATATGGATTTTGTGATAATATTGTTTTCATAGTTTAACACCCTACCCTCCCTTCTTTTGGGGCAAGTTGTAACTCACTTCTGAATAGCTTGTGTTGATCAATTTATGTGTTGGATGATCATGTTCCATATCACATTTTGAATCATTACAAGAGTATTTTTGGATTTGGTTAAATATATTTGGGCTTCTATTTAAACTTACCTTCTTTTGTACCATAGATGATTTCATACTGATAAGAGTTCTATTTCATTGTGATATGCTTCAAAGCACAGATTCAGATGATGAGGTGTTGTTTGATGCCACACAAGGTCTATTGGAAAGGCTTGCAATAGAAGCAATATATGAAGTTTCCATGGTAATACCAATAAGAAACCTTGTAAATGTAGTTCTTAGAGAATGTTAGTCCATTGGTTTTGACTGCTATGTTGTCATTTTTCCACTGAAAAGGTGAAAATAGAAGCTAGGATTATGGAGGGTGACGTAGGTAAAGCACTTTGTCGTGAAGCTGTAAGAATCAATCCTGCTGCACTTGTAATGGGAACAAGAGGACTAGGGATAATCAAGAGGTAAGACCCTTTTATTTTGAATACTATGCATCTCCTTGTAAGCTTAAAGTTGTGTTTAAAAGTTAGAGCATATCTGAAATGCGAGTATGCTATTTTTGGTTCAAATGTTTTGTTGTTTCTGACATCTTCTATGGTTTGAAGTGTATTGCAAGGGAGTGTGAGTGAGTACTACTTTCACCATAGCAGCTTCCCTATAGTGATTGTTCCTCCCAAATGT